>SJJU01004821.1:0-19962 GCA_012932125.1 Conopomorpha cramerella
CAACTATTAGAAGCGAAGAAATAATGGAAAATGTGAAAAAACGGGGGAAATTATTGATCCTTGATGGCTTCCGTTGCGTGCACTGCGAAAACGGTTCAAGATACCAAAAATATATGAAAGAATTATTCCTCTTGAAATGATCTAAAAAATGTCCACGACAGTATATGTCTATCTTTTAAGATTAACTCACTAAAACCGTGTTTATAGTAATCAAATTTGGTCGACATTTATTAGAAAGAATTGTATGGATGGATGTTTGTAACGAATATAAGCTACTAGTAGCTGATAAAACTATACTTATAATTTTAGATGTTACAGAAGTTTAGACATTCCATAAAAATAGAATGACAGGTCTCTCAAGAGCAAAATGCTACTCTACATAATTTCAAAGAAAAAATAACCGGCTTCAACCAGGTCTAGTCGCCGCTCATATTTTTTTTTTTTAGTTCCCCCCTATTTATCGGGTTTGCCATCATTACCCTGATTTCCTTATCATGGGACCATCTTGGAAATATCTTCTTCTAACAAATATCCTAAAAATCTGTTCATAAACGACGGAGTTATCCGCGAACAAAAATAAAAAAACATGTGCATACATAATAATATATGGTTTTCAGACATCATCAAAAATGCCAAAAGTATGTAGTTCCAAAATATCTCATGGGTGTCGGTCAACAGACAAGACATCAAGAGAAACTCGTTTTAAAATTGTCAACAGGAAATAAAACCCTGACTAGATGGTGCTGTAACCCTGTCTAGTAATAAGTCACCTGTCAGAAAACCTCCCATTGAGAAACACTCATTTTTTAAGTCGCTTAAAAATAACATCTCCTAATACTCGATTCAAATTCGTTGCAGGAACAAAGCCATTGCCGACTACCTGGAGAGCAATGGCTACAACGACGCGCTGGAAGCGTTCAAGAAGGAGGCGGATATGAGCGGCGAGGTGGACCGCAAGTTCGGCGGCCTTCTCGAGAAGAAATGGACCTCAGTCATCAGGTTGCAGAAGAAGGTAAACTATTCAATAATCCTTGACCGTCTTGTCGGAATGGGCGGTAAAACCTCATAAAACTTTAGCGAGCGTTTTAATGAATTAAAAGATACTTGGCAATAAATTAGAAAAGAAGCAAACGAGTCAGGTATTTTGTAATTTTAAGGTATTGTTAGTACGAAAGCGAATATCTGTATCCTATGCCAAGTCCGCAGCGAAAAAGTTGTGACGTGTGTGTCGAAAATATAAACATTACATTCAAAATAGCTTACTACGGGCCCACGTTTACTGGTTTGCATTTGTTGGGTAACATCTTTCAAAATACATTAAAATATAATTTGCATTGTAATATTTTCAGTGACTTGATCCTCGTGATTAATCGCACGAACAATTAAGTTCGTCTACAATAATTCTACTAATATTATATACGCGAAAGTTCGGTAAGAATGAATGTTCGGGTTTTTATTGCTCTTTCACGCAAACAATATCTGGATGTTTGTTACTGTTTTAAGCAAAAACTTTTTATGGAACTTACAATAATATAGCTCACACTTCGGAATAACACATACTCTATGTTTTATCCCGAATTTCGCTCGGGAACCGGATAAACTGTAACACCGCCGGGATATATCTAGTAATTAATAATCCTATTGTGTGTTGAGTTAATTACGACTAAAGTTCCCATGTGACCCAACTTAGAGTTTTACTACCTATCGGATTTCCCAACAAAATAAATTTATTCATGACCCTAAATAGGCTTGGACAATAACATGTTGTACAAACTGTATTGCCTAATGCTTGTAAATGATGCGGGTAATAAAAAGTATCATTAGTTCGTTCTGAGTGTCTTGTTGAATGAATCTTATTTATTTTGCAATGTAAATGTATAATATTTTGACGAATAACACTCTAAGCACAGCGGTAACGAAGCAATTTACTGTTACGTAGATAAATAATAAAAAAAAACAATTAATTCACTATCATAATATCGACTTGCGTGCACATGAGTTTCTTATTGGGTTTTATATTCGATATATTTATGTATTGAAATATAATAAAGATTTTTTTTATATAATTACCCTTTTATATAATTTATAGCTAGTACATTCGCTTGTTTGGTTGTAAAAAAAGTGGTTTTTCTACATCTCATAAGTATTTTTGCGATAACGAAATGAAGAATAAACTATGTGTGTACTAAGCAAAGGCCAAATTCTTTTCCAGAACTAACTTTACACGTGAAGCCAACAACAGGCATCGTTAAGTGCACGCTTTTACCTTTTGTAAATCTTTGTACCGTGTAAAAGCACTAGTGTTGAACATGTCTCTAGGCTAGGTTAGCGCTGTAAACGGACTATCGATCTGTGTCAGCATTCTCGTTTGAATGAAGCGTTCTACAAATGAGCCGTGTTGAGGTGTCACTCATGTATGTACATAGGTTAAGAGTTGGCCTACTATTTGTAGTTTTGTACGCTCTCTTGTAATACTGTTGATATTCAAATTGTACAGCAATCTTGACGGCAAGTTATATTGTAGTATCCCAATCATTTAGTAAATCACCACAGAAGGCATAAAATATTAATTCATAACTTTCATGTGTACAATATATTAAATTCAAAATCAATTAAGTACATACTTAATGATAAGCCCCGAGCAATGGTCTTAGAAACGTTGGCCTCGACAATATACAACTTTTAGTACCGATCCGCCATGTCCCCTCTGGCTCATAATGTTGAATTTAACGAATGTTGAATTCTTACCCATAGAAAAACAAAAACAAATACATAATACATTTCTTCTTTTTTTAAATAATAAAATAAAACAAATCTTTTAGTTCCTATGTTAAGTAAAGAGGTTTTAAGCAGTATCATTGGATATTGTGCAAATCTACCATTTTAAGATTAACAGTTGGTTCAACACTTTGAACATCCTACATTTTGCAAATTAAATTTTCTGTATATTCAACATTATGTTCCGGAGGGGCCATATCTACACACGAGTGCAATGCCGGTACTAAGTTCCCTAAAATATTTACATTTACTATCTCGCTTTGCAATTACTCTTCCTATTAAGAAACCGCATCAAAATCTATTGCGTAGTTTTAAAGATCAGCATACATAGAGAGAGGCTACGTAAGCGACTTTGTTTCATAGTGTGATTCTACATTTTAGAATCTATAAGCTAAAGCTATGCCTGCCTTTATTTAACTAATAACATATCTCTGAAAAAAACAAAAATATTAGTTGCCAATTGTATGACTACTTTGCCAAAAGGGAATAGACGACAGACGACACACATTGACGGCACAATATTACCTAGATTAGTGTATAAATACTATTTAACGAAGGAGCGGTGGGTTCACATCGTGTCACGCTGAGTCACTAATTACCTAGTTCCAAAACGTGGGCGTCTACTCTTGAACCCTTTAGCTAACCCCGAAAGGGATTCGCGTGTTTTATAAGAGAAAGCATCCATTACACAAAACGTACACACACTTAATACGCGAATAAACATGAACGGTAAATCTAGACTTGTTCTTTTATGAGGAACCCAATAATTAAATACGAATCGATGTTTTGAAGTATGATTGCTTGTTGTTGATATCATGCGAAGATGTTCAGTGACTCGGCGCATGCATTAAGACCCTCGTATTGGTCGGAAGTCAACGCAGATACCACTACTCTAGTAAAGTTTCTTCCGTTTCCCATCGAATGATGACACTGCGGAACTTCACGACAATTATAACTTCATTTTTGTATAAATTGAAGAAAGTTTAATTTGTACTGTTTGCAGTAATCTTCTCAAAGAAAAATAAATGCTTATTCTCAAGGTGCATTTGTCTCTTCTTGACACTTGTCTTTACACTCAGACAAATGTAATGTAATGCTTAATTCAAGTTTTGGGATAGGGGGCAGCATGGCTGACCTGCTGCTGGACAAGTTACTGACCAATCATTCAGCTAAACAATATGTACATCGTCGGCGTAGTGCGTACGGCAATCTAAAATAGGGTATTATGTAAACATAAACATGTAAAGTAGACTTTGTATCGGAAGCCAGGGACTTGCTATATTTCTTTTTTTAATGAAATCTCATCAACATATTACTATATAGACATTAGTCATGTGGTTAGTAGAGGTGTCTAAGGTAATCCGGAGCATTGAACTAGTTGGGTGTCAAACTACTACTTCAAAATAAGCTATATATTTCACTGTTGTTCAGAACTTTGGAATTAAGCCGACGGTAATCGTCTTTTATGGTAGTTTCTCCACTGCCTACGGACATAATATTACAAATATAATAGAAATAATGCGCATTTATCCTACAATACTATAAACGCGAAAGTTTGGACGGATCTTTGGATATTAGTTATTCTTTCAGACAAAAACTATTGAACTTATTTCAGTTAAACATTACAATAATGTAGCTTGAACATCGTATAAAACATAGGCTATATTTTTATCTCCGATTTCCCACGTGGACGTCTTATTATTATTTAATAAGTTGGATTTCTTGAATAAAAAAGGCGGATTCTTTAGATTCGTACAGGATTTAAATAAACCTAATTAAAACGTATTCGTGGAGGTCTACCACGAATACAATTGCATAAAACGCAATACAGTATGAGCAAATACGTACCTATTCTATCTATTGATTGCAATAAAAAGTTTGAAGTTTAATTAGCGAACAAAATACCGCACAAAAAATTTAAGTATCATTACAAAAATTAAGTATTGTGTTTGTGATTTTGTTCATTTAGCAACCTTAAGTAGTAATAGTCTTCGATATTTTCCATGTTCAAGATATCAAGTAATTTTAATATTGTTACAGTCACAGATATAAAGTTAATTCCTTGAACTTTGTAATATATGATATTGTATAAAAAACTTTTCAGAATTATTAGGTCGTTAAATAATATTCGAAAAAAATATGTCACAACGTAAATAAACTGTCTATGGTGCAGGCGGATTTTGTCGCATTTTTACCCGTTTCCGAACCGTGGTAATTTTGGGATAAATTATTGTCTGTCATATTCCCATGTACAGGCAATAATAATGTAGTTTAAAAAAAAGTAGCTTTTGCGTGAAATAGTAACAAAATATTCATCCAAACTGGCACAAAAAGTTTCTTTTCACGTTTATAATATTAGTAGGGTTTAAATATCAATGTACTTAGAAAAACACATTATAAATATTTGCAATTAAAATGTGATAGTAGGACTTTTAGTTAAGTGGACAATACTTTTGTAAACTGTCTTCTCAATTTGAAATTGACAAAGTAATGGGTGAATATTGAGTACTTAGGGCTAGCACATCGCTCAACAATCGAATAAGTACCCCAATAGTGATCTTGAGACCGGCAATTGACCACCAACGGGTTTTAGCGGGTAAGAGTTCGGTAAACCCTCGCTATCAATTATTATGTCAAGAAAAATAGGTTGTCCAAATACACCATTTCGCCTTTACGCCGCTCATCAGCACGCGACCCAAAGCTCATATTATACACTGTCTTTATCATTAACCATTATCGGCGAATTGTTACAGGTGATGGAGTTGGAGACAAAGCTGTCTGAGGCTCAGAAGGAGTTCATCGAGGGCGCACCGACGAGGACCAAGCGCTCGTCTGCCGACTGGATCCCGCGTCCGCCGGAGAAGTTCTCGCTCGCTGGTCACCGCGCTACTATCACTAAGGTAAGTTATAATACAGATGAATTAGACATTACATCAGTGGCCAGATTTTGAACTGACTATAGGATAGTCCCATACATGTTACAACCGAGGACCAGTGTATTCTATGTCAATACATTGGGTAGAGAAAGAATTACGAGGAGATATAAAGTCTTCAGGATTTTCTTATCTTGATTATTGGGGGCCATGATGTGGATTCACTTGGAATCTTTTGTGTAATTATCCCTATCATTTCTATCTACTCTATCTCCACCATCGACATATGATTAAGAGGTCCGTGCTGGTTCGGGACGTAAAGATAATGATACTAAATGTATTGGATTCCAGTACGTATGCCAAGGTACGATAGGGGGGTTGAGCAGTGGGCTGGCCACCCTATCACTAATACCGTTAATAATTGGTTATTCTAAGCCCCATCTACCACGCTGAAAGTGTCTTAAAGTAGCATTGTGTCATAATTTTACATACACATCAGTTCATGTAGGATGTAAAATTTGACAGTTTTTTTGTCAATACATTCTTACCTAATGCCAGCTATGCTTTGTATGATACAGTTATCTTAGAGTTTTGATTATCATTCCGAAGTAGAGTGACACTCGTGTGCTTGTGTAATATATGATCTGTGTGAAACTTCACACCGCTACGGTATCTGATATAATTACCTAATTAGTAAAGGGTATTGCATAGTGACTTCCGTCGCAAAACTAGTTTATGCCACCACCATAGCAGTCTTATTTGCAATCTTATCTATATGGTGCTCTATGCCGCTGTGTATTTTTTTAACTGTAATAATTACTTACCAGTAGCACCACCGAAGAAAAAGTTAGTGTAGACACCTACCACCATATAGAGTAAAAATTGTAAAAAAAAATATACTTCACGCCTTTTATTCCCATAACAGGGTAGGCAAACACTTGCTAAGCAAATGCCCACTGTTCAACAACCAAGCTTATTTAACCCAAAGTCACAGGGGGGTGAGCCCATCGCCGTTACAAGACACATTTTTAAACAACCTGGCACCGGAAGAAATAAATTAACCACTGGGATTAATGGGTAGACTCCAGGAATCTTGCTCTCAGAATTAGGAGGTAGATATATGTACTTCGACAACCTCGCACACCCGACTGCTCTCGGAATAATAAAGAAAGAAATATTATACAACAACACAAACATTGCCTTCAACCCAAGTAGGTAAAGACCTTGTGGAATTCTTACTTAAATGCGTTTTTTATTATTTTTAAATTCATTTAAAATTACATATTATGTATAAAACACCCAGACACTCCCAAAAAGTACCTACTTAAAAGCTCATCATCTAAGTATCTGTCAGCGGTGGGAATCGAACCCACGACCTTACGGAAAAGAGGCAGACATGCTGACCTATACACGTATAGATCTGCTGCTTGAATTGTTTCTTTTGTTTAGTAACGCGGTGATTTCTGTTTCAGGTGATATTCCATCCAGTGTTTAGTGTGATGGTGTCAGCCAGCGAGGACGCAACCATCAAGATCTGGGACTTCGAGAGCGGCGAGTACGAGCAGACGCTCAAGGGGCACACCGACTCCGTTCAGGACATTGCATTTGATCAGCAAGGGAAATTACTTGGTTAGTTAATTGTTTGAATTGTTTTGGCTCCGACTTTCTTGAAATTAATAAAATGCAGAATTACAATTTCATTAAAATAAAATGGAAAGAATTAGAACTGTAGGAGCCTTCTAGCAAGGTCTTTGTCAGAAGGGTAGACACTTCCGAATTAATCTATCTTCCCATCAAGTATGATCAAAATCCGTCCAGAAGTTTTTAAACTCCCAACTCGGATATCACAAAAGAGGCATAGTCACACTGTAAAGCACAACGATCAAACATCGGCTTCTGTGCAGAATATATTTTGGAATGCCAAACAAATATTTTATTTTTAATGTCTTGTAGTGTTATTATTAAACTCCTTTGCTGCTTAAATAGTGAACCCAATTTTCTACGCCGTTGTTGAAAGTATAACGTAAACTGCACATAGCATGCATCTTCATAATATATAGACAGTAATAAAGTATCTCTCATTCAGACGGAACCTACAAAGTATTAAATCCCACTCTCGGTTTCACTGTAGGAAACAATCTATTTATAATAATAATTATGGTTGACGATGACAACCTAGACGTTTCCTGTATTAATAATTATGCACCTTTCGGTGAATGCAATTTGGCAAACTTCCAAAAGCTGGAATATAATTTTAAAACTTAATGCAATGTTTTCTTTTTGGTAATATATTTCGTAAGATATTTATTTAAGGAACATTTGGACAGGGAGAGATTTTAGACTCGAACGGGTGAAACTCGAATGAGAGAGACATCACGAAACGTCTAAACAATACGCACTCGAAATGCGACAAAATGCTCGTCTGTTTGAGGAACTGGAATTGTGTTAACTACGACACGATATTTTTGGAGTTCGATAGACGAGTTTCTCGCTTTGATATTTATAGGAGAGTTAGAAGAGTTTTATGTTGTTGTGATATAGATTTTTCAAAATGAGTGACGTGCAGATTTAAACACACAATCTAATTACATTGTTGATAGCAGAAGAAAATTAGTGCTTAGTGTAAACAAATAATACGAGACCCGAATGCAGAAGTTCGCCTTTCAAAAAACTCGTATACTATTTTCGCATGCGAGTCTTTGTCACTAGCTTCTGTGTAAACGAAATAAAGCGAAACATAGTCAGTCCACTTTCATAGTGCAAACCGCCAGGATGGGGAACGACTTGCCGGAGTCTGTGTTTCCTGCTCAGTACAGTCTCAAGGTTTTCAAGTCGCGGGTGAATAGGTACCTAATGAACAAGTGTGCTCCATCGTAGACCATATCGCTGCTTAACATCAGGCAGGATGGTGGTCAAATGCTTGTTCATAGTGATAAAAAAAACTCTTTAAGCTCGCCTTTCGAGCGTACGAGAAACTCTTCAAATGTAAATCTCTTAGAAATCTATTAGAATTCCTTTTTGAATGTCTGCCCTTTGTATTTCCAGTATCGTGCAGCGCCGACATGTCGATAAAGCTGTGGAACTTCACGCAGCCGTACGAGTGCATCAAGACGATGCACGGCCACGACCACAACGTGTCGTCCGTGGCGTTCTCGCCTAGCGGCGACTTTGTCTACTCTGCGTCGCGGGACAAGACCATCAAGGCTTGGGAGGTGGCCACCGGGTCAGTGTGCTAGTCTTACATTGAGGTCGCGCACTGTAAGGTTTATAGAACGAACACAGGCTTTACTTTGACGAAAATCATGCTTATAACTGTCATTTTTGTATGGAATTTGACAGATCCTTCGCCTTAAATTTACAAATTGTTAGTCTCCGCGTAACGCTTCTTCTTCTGTAACGCTGATATTGGAATTGCTCATGACTGTAATGTCAATTATTTGTGAAAATATGGACGATAAATTATCATTAAAAAATATCTAGTAACTGTTAAAAGTAAACAAAAATAAAAAAATAACAGTTTAAAAGCCACCTAATCTCCCCCGTAAATATTCCGTATACCATGCAACAGCTCTTCTATGTCACTGTACAGTTTAGCCAAAACTAAACATTTATTACTTATTTTCTTACACCTCTACATGATGTCTAATCCTTGCGCACTGAATCTCATTGCAGACAAAACAGGTATATTTATCTACTGATTATTTTCCTCACGAACTTACCAATAAATCATGCATAATACACATGGGTTTAATAGAATAATACATGTTTAGATACTGCACGAAGACACTGACCGGTCATCGGGAGTGGGTGCGTATGGTGCGCGTGTCGCCGGACGGAGCTCTCCTCGCGTCCTGCTCCAACGACCAGACTGTACGCATCTGGGATCCGCAGCACGGCGATTGCAAGGTATTTGAAAAACTAATCTTTGGACTTCAAGAAGATATTACGATTTGATACGGGAACGTTTACCTTTGATTTTATTCACCAAGCTTTGTGTTATGCTGTTACTGTTTTTACGTATGTAATGGCACTTATAAAGATCAAATAAATAATTTCACTTGACTTTGATAAGTTCAAATTGCGTTCTTGCTGAAATGTTAACCAAACAGTAGACATTTTCAACCAAAATTAGTATCTCCTCTCCTCGACGACGACGACTCACTCACGTTTCTGTTGGCCTTCAAGATGCAGATATTGTATGCAGCTGTCGAAGTGATCAAATAGAGAGATCAATCGGTTATAAATAGGGACATTAGTGTACAGTGCGACAAGGATCTTTTGGAGACCACTATACATACATCGCATGGCAGCTAAACTGTTTTGGGCAATGCATATCCTAGTTCAAGCATAATGGTGCTCGTCATCGCCTAATAATACCCCCTTACGTGAGCGAATGACAACCAAGTATAAATGTTTCTTATGGCCACGCCCATTCTCCACTTTATCTAGTTGCCAAAATTGTAAAATGTAGAACATTAGGGAGTCCAGTTTTTGTATGGTCAATGTCTAAAACAGATCATAACCAGAAATGTAGGGTTCGTAAATTTCTGAATATCCCTGTCGGAGAGCAAGTTCGAGTGTTGTATCGGATCGTGTGGTCTGGTCGGTCAGATGGAGCTGCGCGAGCACGAGCACGTGGTGGAGTGCGTGTCGTGGGCGCCCGCCGCCGCCGCCGCCGCGCTGCTGGCCGGCGCCGCCGACAACCGTCGCGCGCACAGCCCCGGACCCTTCCTCGCCTCCGGCTCGCGGGACAAGACGCTCAAGGTACCTACATACATCACTTAAGCCTTTTTTTTTTCGGAGTCGAAATATTTTATAGATACCCAGTCGCCCAGGGGAGGGACTATGTTATGTCGGACTCTCACCGACTAAAACCCCTCCGGTGGTCGTCGGCGTTGCGTGTCGGGTAATTCCGGGATCTCCTAAGAACGCACCGGTTTCACCCTCGCACTGCTTCCTGCAGGACTCGCCTCAGATTCGGGGAACCCGTCCCGGTCCCCCATTCTTTGCCACTAATCTGGGCGACAGCATGGGACCACACTACGCTGCCGCTCCCCCACAGGGGGATTGTTATTGGGATTGTCCGGGCCAAGGTGTTTATTTGACAAATTATGGTTATGCATGAACGATATATAACAGATTTGGTGCTTGCCACCACATTTTGGACTAACGCCAAATGCCATCTCAAAACAACCGTGAACAAAACATTAGTGAATGAATGAATGAGTGTATTCTGTATAACAGATCTGGGACGTGTCGACGGGCGTGTGCGTGATGACGCTGTCGGGGCACGACAACTGGGTGCGCGGCGCCACGTGGCACCCGCACGGCCGCTACCTGCTGTCCGCCTCCGACGACAAGACGCTGCGTGTCTGGGACCTGCAGCACCAGCGCTGCCTCAAGACGCTCTACGCGCACCAGCACTTCGCCACCAGTCTCGGTTAGTTCACGCTTCACACCCTCGCACGTTTATTAGATGTTGCAATGCACTTGTCTGCCTGTTCTTTTTGTACTTCTATCCTTATCTGGGGTCGTGTGAAACGAGTGAGATAGAACTACAATATTATGGGCTGTCAAGTATATTCTAAAAGCTAACGTACTAGATATACAAGTCAATGACAATCCAAACCTTTCGGCATTAGGCAATCTTCACTGTGAGAAAAAAGGATATGGCATTGCTAGTTCGGTTGGTCTTCATAACAATGTAACCACTTTGTAACTTATTTTCTAACTATGTTCTGTCCACTTCATAATCCCTAATAGGGTGGACAAAACCTTTGGAGACATGCTGCATTATGTATGTTACGATTAGATATTCAAATTGATATGGATAATACGAGGCCAATTATTGTTTTATACTCGGCTATCCTTTTCTATCAGTATATACTGCGTATAACTGGACCCAGAGCAATAGTCTTAGAAACGTTGTGGGGCTCGTCAAGATAAACAACTTTTACTGTGGGCAAACTGGGGACAATGTGGGGAAATGAAAAAAAATAGTTCGATCCGCATACAAAATGTCAATTTAACCGAATTATATATCATAGTAAGTTGTTCATATTGACAAGCCCAACAATGTTACTAAGACCATTGCTCGCGGTCCTTTTACACTCGGTATTCATCAATTATGTTAACCTTAATCACCGTTGAACCCACTTCATTTGTTAGTCACTTTTATTACGCATAAATTATTTAAACTATGTTTTAATTGTTTCAGATTTCCACAAGGTCTTGCCATACGTGATAACGGGCAGCGTCGATCAGACCGTTAAAGTATGGGAGTGTCGTTAAGCGAGTTGCCATTTTAGTAACTTAACTCACCGATGGTATCTTAACCAATCTTCACCTTAGCCGCAATGACGTCGCGAAACGAACGGAAATTCTTTTTCTATTTAATTTATATAAATGTATAATCCCGACTTCATTGTGCTATTCTTTGCAATTCGACGATGCTATGTCACCTTCATCCTAAAAAAAATACCTTCAATTTCTCTTCGATTCTTCGTATCGATGTTCCTGGTTCAGTGTAACACATTCCATTAATTTGTATTATTGAACAGTTGGTAATTTAGTAGTGAAACGTGAAATGAGCGGAACGCATTTACGTGTTCTCTCTCGCTCGCAGCTCATACGGTATGAGAGAGACGGGTGCGGAGTGCGCCCGCGCATCAGACGTAGCATCCGTCGCGTAGACAATTGGACCTACGAAGTGAGGAGAAAATAAAAGCTGTGTTATTATTTAACATTTCATTACTGTATGATTTATTTTATAGTAATTGTTTATTAGTAAGTACGTTTAGAGAATAATTTTATTTTTTGGTATAAATTAGTTAATTCGTTTTCTTACAATGTCACCTATTAGTTAATGTGTAACTCGAGTTGTTTTTAAGGGATTTACTTAAAATTTGATATTGGAAAGTTATTCATGACAACAATCAATCGTTTTGTTTTAATTATACCAAACAATGTTTAATAGATTCACTCGCGTACATGAAACATCAGTGTCCCCATTTGCCATTGTACATAAATACATGAAGCTTTTGATGTGTTTTGTCCACGCTTATGTGACCATTATGTTTGTTAGCGTATGCTCCAACAGCATGGATGGCAGAAGAAAACGAACTAGTAGAACAAGGAGTGAGGTGGTAGTCGCGAGCTCGTCTAAAGATCGGCCGCCTTAGAGACTTATTGTAGGTTTTGTCGATTCAAAACTTTAACTATAAGTTATTTCTATATAAAAATATTACATTAATACATAATATTTATTACATTTCACATTTTCTCATAATATACACAGGTCGAACTTCTTGCTGGACAGATAACCGTATAATGATTATTTTAAACTACACTAGAATAAATGTTTATTCGAGATTCATTCATTACGTAAATGAAAGTGTGTGATATACAATAATTGTAAGTTTTCTAAATATGTTTGTGGTAGATAGCTTCAGAGTTTTTTTTTTAAAGCGTAGAAGTAGAGTTTGATACACTATTTATTGCGAAATAGACGACATCTTTTGCCTGGTATTTATCTTACGATAGACTAGTTTAAATTTTACTGAGGTAGGTCGTAGCTTAGTGGCGGTGGCGCGTCATAAGCGCATTAAGTCCGACTAGTCCCATTAGTCCGGAATTTTATTCTGCGTTAAACTAAAGTATACCTTTAGCAGTACCGAAGGGCCACTTTCATACTGAATCTATTATGACAGATGCCACTAACTTGTGACTTTAACATCACAATATAAGGTACATTTTAAATTAACCGAGAAAAAAAAATGGGGACTAGTGGGACTAGGCGGTTGAGTCAGAGGGAATAATCGTTTACCCGTGCATAATAATGTCGAACGTTTAAGGTTATTACTGTAATACCACAAAATATGTCTCTTTATCTACATTACCAAGTAATGCATCACGCCACATTTCTAATATTGTATCGTATGGTAGAAAAATACTACGAAAAATAATTATTCATTTTCATCATACCCCATATGAGAATTAGTAATGTAATCGCTTGTACAATTCTATCGGTAAAAATAAATATTGTAACTATATGTATTGGAATATGCGTGTTTATTCATTGATGAGAGTGCTTGTGGTTTTTGTTTCTCGCTTATAAAGTGAGTAACATTATCTGGAGGATTTATTCTTTACTACAAAAAAACTAGTTTCGTTCTCAGGAGAAATTAGATTATCATTCTACTATGTGCTCAAAATGAAACTAGTTTTGAGAGCCAGTTCTCATGGTTGAGTAGAAATTGGTGAATGCCCACGCTGTATGCCGAAATGTATGTTTTACATCCAGTGTCCATTAGTCAATTTCTAGTCAATCTTTAGCATTCTTCAGACTTGTAACTACTCAGAAAATTTTATCACAAAAAGAATTTATGTGTAACTACACACACCAATAAATGTTATATTGTATTACTTTTCAATTTATTCTAATCGGCAAAATATCCAAATGTCATAGAATTTGGTTTGATATTTTCTGTAAATAAATCAATATTATTTAATTCGTGTTTTTTATTTATTTATCATAAACTGTGAACATTGTCCTAGACTTATCATTTGGTTCTGTGGGACAGTTCAGGTGTTTCCCGTTCGTACGAATATGTCCACCGTTAATCTAACCAATATGGGATATATTAAAATATTTATTAGCATTTCATCTACCTTCGCGCATATCATATTTTTCTAAAATCGAATGTAATTTGTAGCATCTCGTACACTATACACATAGAGGTCTCCGCATTTCATACACTTTTACAAGGTAGGTAAGTAAAATATAGTAGAAGTTAGTAACATTTTATATGTAGACCTATTACCTTCACTAATATGTTACTGCCGTAGAGTCGTAATTACAGAATAATTATGGTTTCAGTGGCACTTCCAGTGTATGAAATTCGAAGTACTTTGAGTGTCTAAAAAAGTGTATAAGGTGCTACAAGTTACATACAATTTTAGAACAGTATGAAATGTGCGAAAGTAGATCAAATGCAAATCGATGGCTATGTGCGCGACGCGTTTACAACGTTTGCGGAAGCTGTCAAATAACATCAATGTAAACAATATTAGTTTTCTTTGCAAATATAAATAAAACCAAAGATTAAAATAGTATTGTTGACATTATTTAAGTGCAATTTATTCTATAGTTTTACTGTAAAATGAATATAATAATAAAACCGGGTTTGAAACTATTACACATAATATTTTAGTTTCTAACCACAAACTGAGATAAAAGCATAGACCCTAAATACATAGACAGGCCTGTAACAAATTCGTTCCATTTTCCTAGAAAACGCAACTAGCATCATCTAGTTAATTAGCTACAAATTACATTCGATAATGCAACACGCAGATGGGACGTTCACAGAAAATAACGATGACAGGTACGAATCCCATGGAATAAATGCATGTGCAAACCTAAAATTGCAGGTAACCCATCTGATTTACGTATTTAGTTTAATCTTTGGCTCAGCTAGATAGAGATGGATAGCATAGTAAATGTCATTAAGTACATTAGAAAGAGACGACTCTATTTTTCATGCGTTCCCCATGTTTGTTTATATTGTCAAACATTAAATAATTCAAAATAAAATAATTAGGGCTCTATATTACACACTATTGATTTGAAAACACTATAAATACCTTAAGCTTGAAAATTAACTATGATTCACAGATCGAGGGGTAAGTAGGTACACAAAACATTTTTTTTTCCTCATGTAAACATTAGCATGTGCGTGGTGAGTGACGTGCGTGACATCTCGACGTCGGCAAACGACTGATCGACGATGAGAGCGAGCATGCTCTCATAAATGTAGGAACCAACCACTTGTATGGGACGCCCTATCTAGTACGCTAGTACTATAGAGATCATTGGATAAAAGGCAATAAATTAGTATTAGCTGAGCATGTAAGAAATGTGGAAGAACTGCGACTTAACGGCCAGAGCTACTTAATACGAGCCCACGTAATTCGTCAGACATCTGTGACACTAACACCATACAAAACCAGTTTAAACGTAAGTAATGTTTAATGTGATGCCAGAATGCTATTACATGTAGTAAGTCATTTCCAACTTACTAATTGTAAGCTTCTTATCCTTCTTATTATTTTTTACATATCAATGGTGCTCGTGTCGTTACTGGTGTAAAAAGTGACTGTGTCTATAATCAGAGCGGCAAGTGCAAGCATGTTAGTGCTTTAATATCATATGTTAACAACACCACCAGCTTGTCAAAGAAAAGTAATGAACAACAGTGGGGCAAACCTAGTATTCGGCAATTTGTGCAAAATAATTATTCTAAAGGAAGATATGTTCCTACCAGTTGAAAAAAAGAAATGTAGTCTAGTGCGCCCAGTAACTGTGAATTAGCTCAAGAGTCGTCTTTGAAACAAGTTTTAGAAGCAGGAGAACAATCTAAACATGAGACTGATGTCAAGGAAGTGTTAGCAAAAGTTTTGAATGAAGATGAGTCAAATTTGGAGCAAGAAGATTGTGTTGAGTGCTTAAATACCTTTTTTATACTAATACCAGAACATGAATCATATCACAATGATTGTACACTGGTAGACAATCTAAAATTATATTGTGACAGTTATGTTGTTGTCTCGAATGAGGATATTATTAAAATTTGTTGAAAAACAATAAAGCAATCAGCATGCCCTGAATGGTATGCAATAAGACATGTAAGAAGAAGTGCAAGTAAAAATGTACACAGTATTAAAACCCGTAAAACTAAGAGTATTGAAAGATTAGTTTGTGATATTTTAAATCCAAAGAAAGTTGATTGTGTTGCAACCCGGTATGGCACAGTTAATGAAGATAAAGCTATAAAGGTGTATGAGAAATTACATTTTTGTCAGGTTAAAAAGAGTAGGGGTAATCATTTGCAAAGATCAACCCTGGTTGTGTGCAAGTGTTGATGGAGTTGTTGTAAAAGAAGGATGTATAACAAACATATTGGAAATTAAGTGCCCAATCTCATGCAAGAAAAAATCTGTGGTAGATTTCGTTAATCATATTTGCAATGTACCCTACTTAGAGTTCACTAATAATAAAAATAGTTCTAAACTAAAAAAAAGTCATGAGTACTACTACACTCAGGTATAGACCCAAATGTATGTGACTGGTACAACAATGTATGATCTTTTTATCTATTCACCAGCCATAAATGGTAGCATATCTGTACATGTTCACCATGATAATTATTTTATTGAAGAAATAATATTAAAAAGTGAATAATTTTATTTTAAACACTATCTACCAACATTGTATGCAGAACTTATCAGTAAAAAGAATAATAATAATGATTGCAAAGACTTGCACAACAAACATTCATTTACTGGAAAAAATATTTTAAACTTGTTTCATATGTAAATGATAGTTAATTTTATATAAGTACAACATGTAAATGAATAAACATAGCAACCATGAAACTGCATACTCAGCAGCAGGAGTAGAGTCTAGTCCATTTCAGCACAATATAACATAGGTAACATTTTTTATATTTGGTACTTTTTTGCCTTGCCCTTTCTTAATAGCTATTAAGTAGGTACCTACTTTCTTAGATCAACGAACTTCGTATTACAGTACTTCCGAAAAGATACACCTGGTGTGAAATGGTTGTAACGCTTATTCCTTTACATATTGTATAAAACTACTATACCTTGATTATCATACCACTGGTAGCAAACAAAGTCAACAATTTTAATGTTAATTAGTAGATAAATTAATGTGATTTTAGCCTAAATAAGTAAAATATATAACTGAAAGTGTACCTAAGTAAATTATATATATGTTGAAGAAACTCTTTAATTTTATAGAAGATAGGCAAGGTTATCATTCGATTAAAATTTTACAAAACCTGTTTTTATTTACCAATTTTAACAATTACATACTATTATTTTTAGAGAATATTGGTGGTTGTAAATTAACTAGAACACAGCACATGTGTACAATATCATCAATACAAGAGAATAAATTGTGAGGAATTTTATCGAGAACCCGATACATTCTTAATCTTTGCATAATCCTTTCTACGGGAATTCTTACTCGAGCAACGTCGTAGGTATTTTGTGTTTCTTCTTTAGAAAACTCGTGTTTCTCTGTTAAAAATTGTGGCATAACAATTTTAACTTCTCGGCCACTGTGATCTAAAACTTTTTTTATTTCAGAAAAACCTTTACCTGCCAAAACTACATCTCCTGTTTCTAAAAGATCAAGTAATCCAGATTCAACTGTCATTTGTGTGTCAGTTTTCCTTCCACCAGCAACTTTAGATTTGAAACATATAAATCCTCCGGGTGTAATTCCTATAATAACTTTTGCAGTGAATCCCTTTTTATAATGTGAGTAGCAAACCATGCGGTCATCCACTGCAGGTGGTACTTCAATGCTAAATTCAGTACAGTCAATAATAACTCTTGTATCACTGTAACCTGAACTGAAACACTCTGGCATTGTGGCTCGTACAGTAGCTTTATCAGGCCAAAATATTAAATTGGCAGTTGCAGAAGTTAAATCATGTAATATTACTTGAAATATTTTTGAAACTGTAGTTTTATGAACACCAAATAATGCACTCAATGCTGAAAATGTCAAGCCAGTTTTCATTTTCATTAAAAAAATGAGAAGGCGGTTTTTTATAGAAACTTTACATTTTTTACTTTCTAGTCTTGTTACCAAGAACTCGAAGTTATTAAATGTTACACCCGCAAGATCTAAGAGTTGTTGATCTTCTTTTATTGATAATATACCAACAAATCCTTGACCATGAGTTGATGTTGATTGATCCTGATGTGTTTTTTGGTCTGTGCAACAGCTTTTGTCTTTATTCTTTGAAGTGTTTGTTGCTAGGACTCTCGAAATAGATGCAATATCTACTTGGATTTCCGCATCACTGTGATCATTATAGATGTATCGATTGCATGTAAATGTTGTTTCTTTTGATATCAACTCAGAAAACACATGGGCTTGGCATCCTTTATCAGTCACAAGCTGCTGGGGTTGAATAAATTCATTATCTTCTTCAATCATTTGGGGTGTTGTAATATTTTTGGGGATTTGTCTGGTTCTTGAGGCTATGAAATGAGTATAACTTTCTAATACCTGGGATTGCTTAATTTTCTTTTTCCGATATATAGTAGGGAATATCGTAGGAACGTAGCTTGGGCTTAATGATTCCTCTGATTTTTTGCCTCCAATAAAATGTTCACTACAAATTTTGTCATGAGGTTTTGGAGACCATTGTGTTCCATCAGCACTAAAATGATAAAATAAAACATGTTAGTGGTCACTTAAAATATTATAAGCACAAACTGTTCCAGTAATATTGTAATTTAAAGTTATGTCTTGCTTGAGCAATGAGACTTACTTCATTCTTTTCACAGCAGCAATCCATTTTTTTCTTTGTTCTATTTTGTAGGACGCTCTTGGGAAAATATAAAATTTACTTTTGCTATTGAGGCCGTTATTTTTGCAGTTAACAACGCAACAACAGTCATGGCCCATTTTTTTGCTTTGATTTTGTACTGAAATCAAGTTAAATCAACACTTTTTGACAGCTGATTATCCGAATTTGTTTCCAATTTCTGCCGTTTTGTGCGCTGCGGTCGACTCGTTATCTGTCTGTCAGTTCTGTCACTCTGTCCTACTCGCCTACTCGCTTTGCAAGTTTGCACATAGCCAATAGGGAGCGAAAAAGAGTTCCACCAAATGCGAATAAATCGATTAATATAGGGAACGGAAAAGAGTTTCACCACGGTACCAATCAGTCTGTTCTTGTCGACCATATATATGTAGATTAGAAGGCTCATCTGCAAAATGCCCCTTGGAGCAACATCTTAGTTATTTGTCTTTTTATGATCTAAATGTGCGTGAGATTAAACATAATAACATCAAGCCGCCTGTTACCCAGGAAAGGGGTATTTGCGCTCTATGTGTTAAATACAAAAACCGTTACCGTAAAAATAGCGCTCTGTGTTCAACGGCGGGGTAGAGGATCTTGATCTAGAGGGCCTTTAACACAAATGGAGTATTAGTGGAGAGAGTATCCGAGAGCCGACCATTTAAAACAGGCCGGATGTGGTTACGCTCCGATAGGCTCTGACTGTAGGTACACGCCATAACATGAACCTTAATTTTAAGTATATTCTGGACCGGCGATGAATGAAGCACCTTTTATTATTTTTTCCAAGCAAAACGGACTGTACATACAAATTTTTGCCTGTAAGGGTCAAATAAAAAAAGATACAAACTGTCTGTTTTATCGTTACTGTCATTGTTGTCAATGTCACTTCTGACATTTTGGAC
>SJJU01004825.1:0-21815 GCA_012932125.1 Conopomorpha cramerella
GGTATGTCAGGATCGTGACAAATGGAGATCTGTAGTCTCTGCCTACCCCTCTGGGAGACAGGCGTGAAGTGTATGTATGTATGTAATAATAAGACCAATTTCGACAACTCAATAATTGAAAATAATTAACTTTCCAGCTTGATAATATATGTAAAATTAACCTTCACATCATAATGATTTAAGAAAATTCGATTTTTGGGGGTAGAAAATTCGATTCGAAATTTGGGGGCTTTTTCCGAATATTAACCCAAGGAAATCCACCCCAAGGTACATAGTGGGAAAACACGCGTCCAAGAATCTATCTAGTCATAAACTAAATTTTCTTTAGAGTTCTTTTAGTCACTAGTCATACTTTCCAAACGAAGTTTGACACTAATTACAGTTCTCCACCCGAAAATCTATCAGAAAAACGTCAAACAAAATTCCCTATTTTAGAACAGGGTGGATAATGGAGCGCGCATTTTCCGAATATCTACGCGGGGGTACATTTTCAGGGTGGATAGTTCAATATGGAATAATTCAAATTTAGTTTCCACTTTTTATTATAATATAATTATGGCAGGAGCGAAAAAAAACATCATAATCAAGAATTAAAACTCATCAAACCACAGTCCAAGGGCCAGCCCTCAATAACAATTAAAAGTTAATTATCTCTTTTCTGTGGCTTAACAAACAGGTTAACACAGTCCCGGACAGTGAACAGCTAAAAGTAATTATAACAATAAAACTACTATTTTGTCTATATATCTACTATACCTATAAAAATAAGTCGTGTTTTCCTCCCTGACGCTATAACTCCAGAACGCACAAACCAATTTCCACGGTTTTGCATTCATTGGAAAGGACTTGTGCACCGTAAGGTATAGCAAAGAAAATTCAGGAATAATTTCAACACTAGCTGGAAAAAATTTTCTTCATCTGTTACGTTTTCTTCATCAACGAAATGTTACATAAAACGAAGCCATCTGGTGGCGAAACGGAGTTTGCCGGGCTAGTTGTCCATAAATGTGTTGACTAATAATCATCATCAGCGCTAATGACTTGACGGTAGTGCTTAATCCTTTCCTCAGTCTCCTTAATGCTGTCTTTAAGGTCCTTGTGTATGACTTTGTATGCTGTGATAGACTGATTCGTCTCCGTGAATATATTCTGAAGGATTTGCAGATGCAGTATTCTGAAGAAAAAAAATACAATAAGTCAACATCATTAAAAACAGAATAATTTTAAAGAATAAGGTAATATTTTTTTATGTTCCCATTAATTTATCGGGTTTGCCATTATCAAACCCTGAATTTCTTATCATAGGACCAGACCACATTGGAAATGTCTTCTAACAAACAAAAAAAATATCACCAAAATCAGTTCATAAACAACAAAGTTATCCACAAACAAACATAACAAAGCATAATATGTTTAGGATTGAAATAAGAAAGACTCCTGTTTTGAAGTTGCTTAAAAAGTAGGAAAATCTTCTATTATCTTTTTTAATCACTTTGAACAAGTGACACTTGTTAATACCGATTCCTTTTATATGTGCCACATGAGACCAGTGATTTTGAAGTCTACGGTATTAATTATAGAATGCAAAACTATAAAACAATATTTGCCATCAGTCAGTAATAAGGTTAAACATAGGTAGGGCAACTTACTTAGATTTCAAATCCAAGATTTTTGTTTTAAGTGTTAGGAGCTCACTAGTGTTGTCATTAAACCTTCCGACATCCTTGAGCCTGTAGTTCAACCATTCCATCATCAGTTCCACCTTCTCGCTTTCTTGTTCTTCCAAAGTATCGAGTTTATCATTCAGACTCTTTTGGAGGTCCTTTATTTGTTCCTTGCGGAAGCTCTTTCCTCCATGAATATTGTCAGAAAGTTGATTCAAATCTGCAGTGAATTTTGGAATGGTCTCCTGTATTGTGTTTATAATTGCTTGATTCAGTTCTACTTGTTCATCATAAGTTAATTCAGCATTGGTTTGATTCATTAGACCTGTAATAATAAAATTATGATTACAAAAAATTAAGATAAATAATGTACACTAAAAGTATAACATACATACACTTCACGCCTGTCTCCCAGAGAGGTAGGCAGAAACTACAGACCTCCATTTTTCACGGTCCTGTCATACCCCTTTCGCTTCATCTACATTCATGCATCTTTTCATTCATGACCTTCGGTTTCGAGTACTTTTCACGTCACCTTCGACCAGGACATCACCAATCTGGTCTGTATATGTCCTTCTGGGGCGACCTCTACTCACCCGGCCCATTACATAAAAGTATAAAGAGGTACAATATGTGTTTTTGTATGTACAAAAGAAACTCCAGCACCAATAAAAAAAAATAATAATAACACATACATACATTGTAATCCCCCAAAGTGATAGGATGGACAGAACTTTAGTAACACAAAGCTACAACCCAACAACCACCCTTTGGCCACATTTAGCATAATATTAAGTTAAAAATGTCAATATTCAATTACAAGCTACCTTATAGCCTGAATAACCCTAAACCTCCAGATCTCATAGTCAGTTCCTATGACATACCAGGAAGAAAGGCTGCTGATGCATTCTATTTACATCCCAGATCAGCGGAGTAATTGTGGATATATTTTAATCCGAAATTCCCTCAGGAATAAAACGTAGCACTGTGCGGCACAGCCTCTAATATTTTTATTCTGGTACCTTAGTAAATGCATGGTATGAAGTGGTATGGTATGAAGTAAGTAAAGTAATGAAATTTATAACAGCTTGATAACACAATTATTATAATATATCAATAGAGAGGCGACAGACGAGCCAGGCCTTTATATTAGTTATGATACTCACCAAGTAATGTAGATGTACTCTGATCGGCAGTGCTTAGTTTATGCAAACCAGAGTAATGTGCAAGATCACAGTCTGCTATAATACGATTCAGTTTACCGCATAATTTTGGAGTAATTTTAGTTGTTTCTGAACTTATTTGCTTGATAATATCCAGAAGCAAATTTTCCTGAGCTTGTTTAGTCTCAGTGATAAGATCGTCCGTAGCAGTAGTGCTGTCCATTTTAGATCGACTGTTTTGTTAAAATGTATACACAAACCACTCTTCGACAATAAAATATTATTTGATAAACCCAATAAACAACAAACGTCGATTTCGAACGATTTTTTCAAATTTCGTATCAATCAAAATAAACAATTCAAATTGGATGACGTTCAAAGATCAATCACAAAATTCACAATAGTTGTTTTATTTCTCTAATGAGCAGAAGTAATACAAATTAAAGGCCATGTTACTATTCTTGAACATACACCTTAAACACACGATACCTCACACAATGTATTTTTCTGACCGTCACTTTTCCTCGCTTCTGAGGATATAACTTATTGGTTAAAAGAATATTCACAATCTTCAAAACAAAAGATTTTCCTTTATATGGTTGGCATTACGCGATCTATATCTGATTAAACGAGTTTTAAAACTTCGAACAACAAACAACTAAATGTCAGTTCGATGTCAGTCTTGGCCCTTGGCAAAGTTTTGTTTTGCGTTGGCTTTTCATTGCGTTTTTTCGGTTTACGATGTCCGTGATAGAAATGTGATACAAAAGAAAACAATATTTAGTAAGTTAGGTACCTACCTACTTCGTTGGTAGCTTGCTAATTTGAAATTACAACATAAAAATAATAAGTTACTTCAGATCGCAACCAAGGCGGGAATGTTGTAACCTATATAACCAACTAATACAATTTCTGATTATACATGTTTATACAGTATACAGTACAGTTTATGGTACACCGTACACATAACATTCACACATCTGGGCCAAGATGAATCCTATGACGTAAGTAGAATCCTTATCAATGTGTGTTATTTATTATCATGATGACATCCTACTAGGAGCATTGAAATTTATTGTATGTACTTGTGGAAGAATCCGAGAATCACTCTTATTATCATAGCTACAGCCTTGCATTGTTAGTAACATTGTTGGTGGTTAGGCATTAGCTTAGCAAAATAGAGAAAGAAACTTAAATTTTTTCTTTGCTTTCAGAAATGTTAAAAATGTCCTAAAGTTAAGTGAAAGAGAATTAACTGGAAACAGCAAGAGCTCTTGGCATGACCAGTACAAGGACAGTGCTTGGATATTTATAGGGGGTTTGCCATATGATCTAACAGAAGGCGATGTCATTTGTGTATTTTCACAGTGAGTAATAAATCTATACTATAATATTATAAAGCTGAAGAGTTTGTTTGTTTGTTTGAACCAGTTAATCTCAGGAAGTACTGGTTCGAATTGAAAAATTATTTTCGTGTTGAATAGACCATTTATCGAGGAAAGCTTTAGGCTATATAACATCACGCTGCAACTATTAGGAGCAAAGAAATAATGGAAAATGTGACAAAAACAGGGAATTTTTTTCATCCTTGACGGCTTCCGTTGCGTGGCAAAAGAGATTTGCCAAGGTTGTGAAGACTAGAAATCTGTGACTGCTGCCTGCCTCTCCGGGAAATGGGTGTGACATACATACATCACAAGTGTCTAGGGATCAAGTACATTTTAGAAGATTGTAATCAAGAATATATCTAAAAAAACTGAATTCATTCATAATTTATTCAAAATGTTGTGATAAGTTGATACAGGCATGGGGAATTAGGTAGAAGATTAGATTTGATTTAATAAATTAGATTTTTTTAGAGCTAAAAATGTTCTTGTTCCTAGACACTTTTGATGCGTGTATGCACTGACTGACTATGGGCATCTCTGTTTACTAAAGATCACAATGAAATAAGATTACAAAGCATTGTGATGATACTATGCTGCATTTGTAGCAAACTTAGCCCCCAGGTTGTTTGTTTGAATATAAATTATTACTACATTCCCATGTTTTAACACTGCCAATAATTGAACAGAAAGTAATGAAATCAATTGAAGTCAATTGTCAACTACTTTAAATTGTATAATTATATTTCCAGGTATGGGGAAGTGGTGAATATCAATTTAGTTCGTGATAAGGCAACTGGTAAATCTAAAGGATATGGTTTCCTTTGCTATGAAGATCAGAGATCTACAATTTTGGCTGTTGACAACCTAAATAGTATTAAGGTGATTTGAATAATTAATGTCCTGTTTGAATCAAAACATAACAATAATAATAGGACAGCCTCTCTCTAATACAGAAGTAGATTTTGCCTTTGATTATCATCATTACATCATCATCATCTTTAAAAATATGCAACGGGGTTTCCTTCAGTAGATAGATTTTTTCTTGAGGAAGGTTTATAAATGCATATAATGGCCAAGAAACACAGTTATTATATATATTGGCAAAACATGTTAAATACTTTTTTCATTCTCTTTGTATTGTGCGTGTCAAAGCTGTAATAGGTACCTATAGTTGCTCAAGCAA
Organism: Conopomorpha cramerella; assembly: GCA_012932125.1. Taxonomy (NCBI): domain Eukaryota; kingdom Metazoa; phylum Arthropoda; class Insecta; order Lepidoptera; family Gracillariidae; genus Conopomorpha; species Conopomorpha cramerella. The sequence goes on from SJJU01004825.1 coordinate 5,399, forward strand.
AATAGAAAAAATAATTACACTTTGGTTAAAGGTAACGCTTCTATCTCTGTTGACGGACAAAGCAGACTAGTGCATGTTATTCCAAGCAACTCAATAGGTATTTACTATTCTGTCAAAGACAATAGCAAGAGATGACACTTCAAGTAATGTCTATGTTTGCAAACTTATCTAATGCATTCTCATATTAACCCACTTGAAAAATCGAGGATCACAATTCTAGGGTATTTTTTATTTTTGTTGCCTCAAAACTTTTAACTGGATGATCCGATTTGGGTGATTCTTATTTTATTTTAAAGGTGTGCCTCCCATTTGGTCACATATAAATTTGGATGAGTTCTGACATTGGGATCCATGAGAAAACTACAAGTCTGTAAAATTTTGGTGATTCATGCAGTCAGTTTTTTTTTCTTTTAAAGTAATTAAACAGTTTTTTTCTGTCACTCTTAACAGATATTAGGTCGCACAATAAGAGTAGATCACTGTGAACAATACAAGGCGCCAAATGCAGACATGTCAAAAGTGGACGAAGTAACGGCAGCACTAAGGATGGAAGGCTGTGCACCAACAGCATTGCCCTCACCCCAGATTAAAACAGAAATTGAATCAGTACCTGTGAAAAAGGTTGGTTACATTATTATTTTCTCCAAAAGGTGGTGCATGGACAGAACCTTAGGATTACAAGGATCTTTCAGGCAGATTTATAACATAATAAGGAGTTAAGAATGATGCTAGCTTATAGCCTAAATAAGGCGAAATATCTAGTTCTCATAGTCGGCTCCTGCAACATGCCAAAAGAAAAGCAGGCATTTTATTTACATCCCTGACAAAGAAATAGTTAGCAGTTATAAGAGTATGGAGTCTATGTGAATGTGATCTACTGAATGTAATCTGCCTACCTCTCTGCGAAACGTGTGTGACATAATTATATTATTATTGTCCACATGCTCCCTCAGTAATTAAAACCTTAAATTTTCACAGTAAAATTTAAATAGAAATAATCACCCTTTAGTCTCACATTATTTTTTATTCCACAGGAAAAAAGCATGAAAAGAAAAAAAGAGAAGAAAAGTAAAAAGAGTAAGAAAAAGAAGAAAAAGAGAAACAGAAGTTCCGACTCTGATTCTAGTTCTAGTGATGATTAAATCGACAGAGGATTGTTTGAAGCATGGGGATACTTTGATCAGACCTTTTTCAAAGCCAAAGAGTCATTCCATATTCTTTAGAATGCCTAATTAAGGAGTCTATGAAATAAAAAGAATGCTGATTTTTAAACCAGCAAGGCTTTTTTGCCTAAGTGAAAAAACTCTCTTCTACATCATCAATATTATCCCGTGGATCAAAGTAGCCCCAAGTTACATAGGACTTGTCTAATTAATATAAGGAAACAAAATAAAAATATAATAAGTGTACATACATATAAATGTCATATTTATTTAAATAACTTAACTTACCCCTAAGTACACATGTTTAGATTCCTTCAACAATATTACACCAAACTATTAAGTACTTGAAAATAAAATATTAGTACTTTAAGTACACACTTAAAATCTAAAGAGATCAATTTGTTACATTCTCAGATTAGTATTCACATATAAACATGATATTAGATAAAAATGGAATGGCACAAATAGAAAAAAAATACAATTATTTTGTATCGAATAAGAATCAATTTAGAATGTCATCGACACACTGTAGATCAGTTTCGAGGTTGTACGCAATGATGCCAGCTGTGTTGCAGTAGAGTTGTGTGTCTAAATTCGTAGGATCATTGTAAGTAAGCGGTTTACGACCTTCGTATGATATGATGTCACCACCTTTGGCACGTAGAATGGCGTGAGGGGCACACGTGTCCCAGCGGAACGTTGTCCCTTGTGACACTACATAGATTGAGGCTTCATCTGGAAAATCATTGAAGCACATTATAATTTGACCTCATGCGTTACTCACTGGACAGCAAGTTCAACACATTGGCAGACAGTAAAATAGACACAATAGATGTTTTCTTGTTATGACCCTTATAGGTGTTTACTGTCCGGGAAAGAGTTAAGGCTGTGGCATTGTATTAAAAAAAAATACACTTAATCCCGAAGCAGACTAGGCAGTCATTGGCACAGTTTCTTCCTGGTTCTTCTGGCAAGTAAAAGAAGTTAATTAAAACTGGGGACATTTACTTTTGTTTTTAAAATCAGTGTCTTATTTGGAGCATTTAGTGCCCTATGGCTCTACTTTATGGCAGTACTATGTTTTAGAAAGCCCATTTATTTTAAAAATCACTTATGCTGTACCTGTATGATAGTGTTCAAATCAGTTTACCATATTTTTTATTGAGAATCTTAGTATGAACAAAAACTGATACATTATTATTTTCTATTGATATAATAATGTACACAATCAGTATTATTTTTTATTGATATCTAGTCTTATGGAGAACACTGCAAGGAACAAAGCCAATATGGTGCCCGAAAGGGTACCTTAGGTAAGTAACCTATGGTACCCCCCTAACCTTAAAGCAAGTATGTACTACATAATATTATTCTATTTTCTTCCAAAAATTAAATTACTATTATATTATAAATAGTAGCCCAGGATTCTATTGTACAATAATGAATTCAAGAGATAAAAATTGGGACTGATTTTCTTGTAACACCACTTACTTCATTCAATGGTTAAAATGAAGGTTAAAAATGATGAAGAAAATCATACAAACCTAGGGAGACTTTCATAAGCTTGTGTCCAGCGCCAGGTACTGACTTAACTTCCCAACCCTTTTCCTCAAATCTTTGTATTATTTCAGGTTTTTCTGCACTACTCATAAGAACTGTTTTCTCACTCGGACTTCCTTTGTTATTTTCACTCCAGACTTTTGTCCCTCCATAGCAGTAACCCCAAATGATTCTGCCTTTGCAGCTGAAAATTAAATGTATTATTTCAATACATAAATGTAAATATACATCTACTGGTTGACCCGCCAAACATTGTTTTGCCAATACAAACTATTAGTGGCGCACTGGCTTTTACGACAAGGTAGGCAGTAATCCCCAAGGATTGACACCTATGTATAGGTAACTTGCCTTTACGAAATATAATAACCTACCTATCTACTACTCACCCACAAAACACAGGACCTTCGTTAGCCTATGTCGTGAGTACAACAAAAAAAATCTAGCAATAACTGTATTATTAGTTCGTGTAGCCAAAACACTAAGGAAACCATCTTTTTGCCTATATGGTGTGCACGCCACTGCAAATTATTTACAACATTTTTTTCAAATAAAAAAGTAGTAGCAATGTTCTTTTTCAGGCCTTAAAACATATGTATACCAAATTTCATTTAAATTGGTATAGTAGTTTTGGCGTGAAATTTGGACAGATAGTTTCTATCACATTTATACTATTGCAAACAAAACCTCCACTTGTACCCTGTTATCAGCCAAAACTAAATCATATATATTGTATTCTGTAGGACGGGATATATAGATATCCCAGCAATGGATTTGGGATGACACTACAACATAATCACTAAGAATGTCAACATGTTTCAACAATGGCCTACTAGCTGTCAGAAATAATCTCACATATTTTGTACTATTTATTGCCAACGCCTCTTTGCAGAATAACATGCACTAAGGTAGACAGATATTTCTAACAGATTATACATACACCTTAAGCTACAGTTATTGGATGTTATGGTTATGCATAATAGAAAATAGTTCTTATTTATTTTGCTCAGAATTCTACACTGGCCCTGAACTGTAGTAATCACTATACTTACTTTTCATAAAATGGTTGATTGATCACCCCAACTACAGGCTCTCCAGTGGACAATAGGTAAGCACCTACAAGAACTGTTACACAGGGTAGTCCTCTGTCAGCTTCTGCCTCTCCTTTGGCGCCTAGTATGAATTCCGATGTAGCGTCTAAAAGAAATATATATTTTACTAATTATATCAGTTTGTTCCTGGTTTTTCTGGCTAGTAAAATAAATTAATTAGAAAGGGGACATTTACTTTTGTTTTTAAAATCATACATGATTCATCAAGCTTTGTACATATAAAGCTCCCAAACAAATTTAAAAAATGTAATTATTGTACGTACCAATTGGATCAATCCAGACACCCAATTCAGAAATGTCTAGTGCAGGTAAATCTTCTGGGAGACCGTCGAAAATAGAAAGGCTTGCAGTATGCGCAGCCTCTGCCATCCGGTGAGCCGCAGCTTCCGGCACAAGTGAACTGAGCATATTAGCTGTTTCGTCTATTGTGGTTTTCAGAGTAACTTTTGTACCGTGGATTTCTGAACACTCTTCTCCCCTGACATTTGGTAGCAGATCGGGTAGACGGGCCCCGATCTCAGTTTTTGCTGCCTCTTGAGCTAGTACATCGGCGATTGTTTTAAAGTCTTTGTCGAAGCGAGCATTGGCCTCACCTCCGCATTTTTCAGCAATAAGCAGTGCGCCTTCATCTGAACTGCCTTTACAACAAGCCCTCGCTACGTTAGCAGCTCGTTCCGAAGCAGACAACAAGGCTTCGAGGACGTTAGACATTATTTACAATTTAGTGAGATTATCATAAATTCCTGAACTCACAGTAAAATTGTTTAATTTAGTTTTAGAAAATATTTTCCTGGAATTTCATTTTCTGAAAATGTTGTACTTCTGACTGACTGACAAGATCTGTCAATATTGCTGTCAGTAGGAATATCCGATTGACACATTATGAAGATTGATTAGGGTCGGCAATGGCCTTATTGCCGACTAGCTGTGCCCGCGACTCCGTCCGCGCGGAATAGTGTCTTCGAGTACCAGTTTTAATGATTAAGGCGAAATGTTTTACAAATGTAAATAATCATACATACGCTGTTTAAAATTTTGTAAATACTTCTCCATTTTTAGCATAAACATTTATTTTGTCTCTTTGTTTGTCCATATTATAGTAGGTAGGGGATGGATGAAGGATAGCGGAATGTGGCATGAAAAGTAGGTACCTACTTACACGAAACCGGAGGTTTTTTGCTGTCAAATTAGTGTTTTTTTCCTAAAAATCCTTTGCCATGCAATCACTTCAACTCATTGAACGTTGACCACTGAGCTATCGGCGCACGCATGAAGCCTGTGAATTAATCCATCAGTTCTGTATTTTCATGTACATTTTACAGTTTCATTTTAGAACTTTCGTCCATTTTATCTATCCTCAAGGATTTTTTGGATACATTTTAAAAGTACAAAAGACCTGCAGAACTCTTAAAACCTATCAACCAAAAAAACAAGTTTTATTACGATACGTTCAGCCATTTGGGAAGTTTTTGGATGAGCCTACAGGAACCAAATTGAATTTCGGGATAAAAGTTAGCCTAAATGTTATTCTAGTGTATAAGGTATCTGTGTGCCAATTTTCATCAAAATCTGTCCAGCCGTTTTGACGTGATTCGTAGAGAAACAGACAATAAGACATTTTTTCCAAAAGTATACATTCGTCTTCTGTAGCGACAAATTGATATACTCCACCGGTGTTTTCGTAAAAAGAATCAATGTACACAGTTATTTTGGTAGTAAAAGTGACAGTTTGGATCCAGGTTTATTCAACTCAGCGGGTTTGTCTTATGTTTCCTTTGCAGCCCCATTTCACTCGACTACTACGTGTTTCGGGAAGTGGCGAGTTAAGCAGGAGGAATTATAATTATTCTGCCTGAGGGCACTTTAGATGACCTAGATTACGTGTGCAGAGGAAGGACGTTGTAATGATATCGCTAACACTAGACTTATTAGGAAGTTAATTACCACCGTTCGTGTGGGCTACAGATAGATGTACAACAGTCAAGAACAATCAAACTTTTTAAAGTGAAACTTTTATTACATCGTCTCAAATTTTTTCGTCTGTGTGTTGCATGTCGCGTGACGGTCGGCCGCGGAGTAGGGATAAAGTGAAAGGCGATCATCAGAGCAGCCAAGTACACGTCGAGAATTAATTGCTAATCCAGAGGAAGACGATTTTTATACCTTTAATGGAACATTATTAAATTTTTTTTAGTTAAATGTCTAAAATGTGAAAAAATGTTTCACTTTTACCGTGGTTTCGTTTTACGAAACCACGGTTTTCCACACATCATCATCATCATCAGCCACATAACGTCCACTGCTGGACAAGGTGCCTCCCCCAATGAGATCCGTCATTTTGGGTGAAATGCCAGTAATCAATAATGCAAGTAAAACCACACAACTTTTTTCAAATTGGGAATCCTAAAGGATACGCAGCCGATCAGAGGAGTGACTGGGTTATGTCGGACTCTGTCACACCAACTAAAACCTCTGACCATCCGTGTTGTCGGGTGGCTCCGGGATCTCCTCAGAAGCACCCGTCAAGCCACTCACAAACTCGTGGAATCCCTTTCCGGTACTCCGCTCTTTAGCACCTACTGTAGTTAGGTACTTAACTGAGCGACAGCACGGGACCCACTATACTTCCCCTGACCTTTGGAGGTTGTTATTAAAGTCGTCTAGGGGATTAGACCATTTTAATGCGACGTTTCTTAGGAGAAACTTCTCAGTTTAATTGTCTCTTACAACAGGTAGTTGGCAGTGCGTGGCTGGCTTTTATGACAAGGTAGGCAATAATCCCCAAGGATTGACACCTATGTATGTATAGGTAACTTGTCTTTACGATATATAGTTACCTATCTATCTACTCACTCACAGAACACAGGACCTTCGTTAGCCTATGTCGTGAGTACAACGAAAAAAAGATTTAGCAATAACTCTATTATTAGGTCGGGTAGCCAAAATACTAAGGTAGGCAATGTCTTTTGGCCTATATGGTGTGCACGCTACTGGTAGTTGGTCCACTTCTTTGTCGCCCAGCAGGCCTAACACGCCCCTCAAGAAAGACATGACATAGAATAAATACGCGCTCTGATTGGCTGCTATGTCACGCTTCGTGCGACTCAGCTAGTTTCAACAAATCGCAGCGGCTTATATGTCTTGTCACTTATTTCTTGGAGCGCTGTGCTAGGGGGGCTGGTCTAAATAGGACAATTGGACGTAGTGGATCAGAGTGTTCCGGGGCCCCCGGCAATAACGCGGGAGCGGTCACCGTGGGGTTTTAGTGGGTGCGAGCCCCACATAACCCCGCGCCGCTGTCCCCTTTAGCGGTGGGGTATCCATAACGGATTACCCCACGATAAAAAAAAGGTCTCAATAGGACGTAAATTCACTTCCGGGTTTTTCAAGAGCGTCTGTAGTACAGTTGGACGGATGCTTGACTTGCAATAGGGAGGTCGCGGTTTCGAGTCCCTCCACTGGACGTGTACCAATGGGACTCTATTTAGTAGCCTATGTACGAAACGCAACGCTCGAACGCCTGAAGGACAAGGTTAGTAACTTACCAATTAGACGAGGTAAGTTACTAATCTACAAAATATACCTACATACACTACTTTTTATTAGGGTTTCGTAGCCAAATGGCAAAAAACGGAACCCTTATAGATTCGTCATTGTTTGTCTGTCTGTCTGTCCGTCCGTATGTCACCGCCAGTTTATTCCGAAACTATACTACTACATTATTGATATTAGGTGCGTAGATGTATTCTGTAAACCGCATTAAGATTTAAAATAAAAACAGAAAAAATCTAAAATTTTTGGGGTCCCCCCCATACATAGAAATAAATAAATGAAAATAAAAAACCATGGTCAATTTTAATAGGTCATAGGTCATAAGTTGAGCTTTCTTATATCACTTTTTTCTAAACTGAATAGTTTGCGCGAGTGACTCTTCCAAAGTGGTAAAATGTTTCCCCCCCCCCTAACTTCTAAAATATGGGCATGATAAAACTGAAATAAATATATGATGTGTACAAACTACTAACGAAAATTGGTTTGAATGAGATCAAGCCAGTAGTTCTGTTTTTATACGTCATAAATCAAATTACTTACCTAATCTATACATACCTATATATAAAAGAAAGTCGTGTTAGTTGCTCCATTTATAACTCATGAACGGCTGAACCGATTTAGTTGAAAATTGGTGGGGAGGTAGCATAGTACCGGGAGACGGACATAGGATACTTTTTACCCCAATCCTGTTGGTCGCGTCGCTATATAGAGGGCGTTACAGTTTGTATGAAGAACTGAAATTACGCGAATGAAATCGCGGGGCGTCCACTAGTTTATTATATGTATAGTAGATAACACGTCGATAAAACTTACAACGAACTACAAAAACTTGTATATTACTATGTTATCTACCTGCTGCAGTGCTACGGAACCCTTCATTGGCTAGTCCGACTCTTGTTATCTAATAACCTAATCTAGATGTAAATTGTACTTACCTACCACAATCAGTAGCGTTGTTCATAGCCCAATAAACTTAGTCATGTTCTTACAGCCTTCAAGTTGATCCAAAGGTGTAATGACCTCAAGGTTGTCGTTTTATCTGATATATCTTTTATTGGCTGCATTGTATGTATAATAAAAAAAAAGATAACAATATTCTGAGTAGGTAGGTACTTAGTCTGTTGATACAAGTAATAAAATTATGCACCGCGTTCGTCATGCCACAGTTTTAGGGACCTTGACCTCTATTGCAATTAAAATAAAAGAGTTATTAAATAATGTATGTAGGTAGCTAATGGTTTTGATACGACAATGAAATGACACTTTCGATATGTTATTAAGGGGCTACTAATCTCTTTATAATGTACTAGTGGACTTGACAGACGTTGTCCTGTCTTAACTATTTATTTATTTAATACTTTATTGCAACATAAATGTACAAAAGGCGGACTTAATACTAATGTATTATTTACCAGTCGACCCCACAGCATGGGAAAGAGTAGTTGCGGGTCAGTATTAATATAACAATAGGACATGGTATAGATAGTAACATAACACTTGTATACAACCTATGGTTGAATATAATATTAGTATAACCTCTAGGGTGGCCGGTGCCCAGCCCAACCCGCGTTGTCACGAAATATAAACTATCCTAACTCTCAATGTGGACGAAATTACATATAAATGCCAACTTTTGTGAATATCGGTAGCCTTGGTGAAGAGTTCATTGGGAACAAACATCATGACACTGGATTTTTATATATTAAGATAGACATAGAAATACGTTTATTTTTTGCTAAAAACACACAAAAACAACAATTCAGTACAATAGATTACACATACAGTGCATGTTAAATGCAGCATTCCTATCTATCGTTCTTGTGTCTGCTAGCAAAAACGCCGACTCAGCATATTGCCACGGTTGCCCGTGACGCTGGTATTCTGCCAGCACTCGTGAGTTGTGAGTGAGGACTTTAATAAATATATAAATAAACGAAATATTGCAAAACTATTTACATATTATAATAATGAATGCAAATAGTGTGTCGATAAACGTTTGGAGGTACAGAGGTATCGGTAACGTAAGATGAATGAATGAATGAACAATATAGGTACACTGTACGTTACAAATGTAAAATTGACAATGGTAATTTCGAATAATAAAATACAACCTTATCACTCAGACTGATGTCTACCAAGTTTAAGGATATTAGGTAAAACAATTTAATACCTCATTTCAGTTCACTTTAGCCCAAGCTGTAGCTGCTTCTCGGAGCTACGGCCATTCTCTGTGAGTGTCTCCAGAGGAAACCGGTACGAGATGATTGAGAGTTATATCAAAGTCAATTTATTTATTTCATTTCGGCCGAAGGTGGCGTGAAAAGTACTCGAAACCGAAGGTCATGTATGAAAAGATGTATGAATGTAGATGAAGCGAAGGGGTATGTCAGGACCGTGACAAATGGAGATCTGTAGTCTCTGCCTACCCCTCTGGGAGACAGGCGTGAAGTGTATGTATGTATGTATGTTATTTATTTCATGGTTTTTAACTGCTATTGCAAATCCACCTGCAGTGAATAGTAGCATAACAGCTTGATGAAAGTCATTCTTGATTTGACAAGTAAGGGAGGCATACGTCCCCGGTGCGAATTAATTTATTTTACTGGCCAGAAGAACCAGGAAACTAACTTTATACTTGCAAATAATGGCAGGCAAACACTGTTAATAATGCATATTGGCAAAACAATTTTTGCCGGGTCAATTAGTTTTAAGGTTAATGCAACTGAACTTATCAGATTACTAGTTGACCCGGCAAACGTTGTTTTGCCAGTAGGTATTCGTTATTAACAGTGTTACCCTGCTATTATGTGCATGTATTATACACATAAACCTTCATCTAAAATCATTCTATCTATTAAAGGAAACCGCATTAAAATCCATTACGTAGTTTTAAAGATCTAAGCATACATAAGGACGGACAGCGGGAGGCGACTTTATTTTATATACTACTAGCTTTCCGCCCGCGGCTTCGCCCGCGTGGACTTCGCTTATATTGCGGTATAAAGGAATATTTTTGTTTTCCCACGGGAATATCAATTTTATCCGGGATAAAAAGTACCCTATTATTTAAACCGGACTTCTAGCTACACGTCCGCAAAATTTCAAAGCAATCGGTTCAGTAGTTTCGGCGTGAAAGCGGAACAAACAAACAAACAAACTCACTTTCAAGTAAGACTAGTCGACCCGTCAAACGTTGTTTTGCCATTATCCATTGTTAAAAGTGTTTCCCTGCTATTATATGCATATATTATACATATAAACCTTCCTCAAGAATCACTCTATCTACTAAAGTAAACCACATTAAAATCCGTTACGTAGTTTTAAATATCTAAGCATACATAAGTACAGACAGCGGGAGGCAACTTTGTTTTATACTATGTAATGATAATGATGCAAGCAACCACCCAGAATAGTGTCAATTCAAGAACTTTCATAACTTATGTTTTACATCAATTCGAGTCGACATGTGCATGCATTTTATCATTTAGATAATCAGCAACCTTGTGTAGTATACTGATAAGCGCTCACTGATCAGAAAGTGAGTGTGAAAGACACATGGCGGCAAGAATGAGGAATTTTGTAAAAAAAAATACCCTGTTAAAAATGTTTTTTTTTATCACTATGAACAAGCGTTTGACCACCATCCTGCCTGATGTTAAACAGCGATGTGGTCTACGATGGAGCACACTTGTTAATTAGGTACCTATTCACCCGCGACTTGAAGACCTTCAGACTGTACTGCGCAGGAAACACAGACTCCGGCAAGTCATTCCACGTCCTGGCGGTTCGCACTATGAAGGAAGACGTAGTGACCAAGATTGAAAAGGGCATGCTTCGGTGGTTTGGGCATATGGAGAGAATGGATGAAAGTCGATTGACGAAAGAGATTTATATGGGTGATGTAATTGGCCGGGTGAGTAGAGGTCGCCCCAGAAGGACATATAAAGACCAGATTGGTGATGTCCTGACCGAAGGTGGCGTGGAAAGTACTCGAAACCGGAGGTCGTGTATGAAAAGATGTATGAATGTAGATGAAGCGAAAGGGGTATGTCAGGATCGTAACAAATGGAGATCTGTAGTCTCTGCCTACCCCTCTGGGAGACAGGCGTGAAGTGTATGTATGTATGTATGTAAAGTAGACGCAAACCATTTGGTTCGCGTAAATAGTGGGAAAAGAAAGAGATGCAATTATGTTACTCTATGTTTGTTTGTCTTCTGTCTCTTTCCTTTGTGCAAAGTTTTTTTAAAAAAAAACCATTGTAGTCCTGAAACAAAAAAAAACCATTACACATAATCTCACATAATCGCCTTTTGCAATTTTTCCATTGTATTGTTTTTTACATTCGTAATGTACAGTGTGCAATAAAGAGTATATTCATTCATTCATTCATTCATAATCTATACCGATATTATAGAGAGGAAAAGTTAGATTTTTTGTTTGTTTGTTTGAATTGAATAGGCTACGAAAGTACAAAGGATTTGAAAAATTCTTTCACTGTTGGAAAGCTACAGAGTAACATAGGCTATATTGTAGTCGCAAATTCCCACGGGAATGAAAAACCGCGAGTAGCACCTCGCGGTACAGTTAGTATGTGAAAAAAATATGGACTTTGCAAGATAATATTCGGAATATCGGTTCGGTAACAGTTCGGAATATCTTGTGCGACATACTCATCTATTTGTTTTATCCTGCATCATATTAAAGTAATTAACTAACAGAACATCTTAGGTAAATATGCAGTTACTAACAAATAGGTAAATAACATATTAAATAAGGTAAATAAGAGATTACTATCCAGGACTTTGAAAGGATAATTTAGGCAATACGATTGACGTGATATAACTACAAAATATTGTTTTAAGTTGATTTTATTGAATTATACAGAAAATAAAATATTGAGTACCAGTTTACGCTGGACCTAAAGTTCATTTAGGAAAACACAGACAAGTCAATTTGCAAGTATACCTTGTGATCAGTGGCATGCACTGGCTTTTACGACAAGGTAGGCAGTAATCCCCAAGGATTTACACCTATGTTTAGGTAACTTGTCTTTGCGAAATATAGGTATAACCTATCTATCTACGCACCCACAAAATACAGGGCCTCCGTTAGCCTATGTGGTGAGGGCAACAGAAAAGGATCTAGCAATAACTCTATGGTCAGGTCCGGCAGCCAAAATATTAACGTAGGCAGTAGTGGCGAAGCTAGGGGGTAAGCCGGTAGTACAAGACAAGCCTGTGCCAGGCACATTAACAAATATTTTCAAGGAAATTAAGTAGCGTAGGGACTTATGATAGCTCAAATAAGTAAGTCAAATAAAAACATCTAAATAAGCATTGGTTCAGTGCCTATTTTTCACTACCGGCTTACCTCCTAGCTTCGCCACTAGTAGGCAGTGTCTTTTTGCCTCTATGGTGTGCACGCCACTGATTGTGATAGATGACGCTATAGGACATTTTCATTCCATCGGACAGTTTTTGTACCTTAAAACACATTAACCACTTCGGTAATTTCCCTTACAAATTGCCATAATAGTAGGAGGCCAAGGCCTGTGTTACGCATAGCCTATGACACTACGTGACAAGTGGTGTCAACTTGAGTCATTTGTTCGTGTGACCTTCGTGTCCACGGCACGGGACACGGTGGCTTTATTTTTTTTTATCACTATGAACAAGCGTTTGACCACCATTCTGCCTGATGTTAAGAAGCGATGTGGTCTACGATGGAGAACACTTGTTCATTAGCTTACCTATTCACCCCAGTGACTTGAAGACCTTCAGACTGTACTGCGCAGGAAACACGGACTCCGGCAAGTCATTCCACATCCTGGCGATATACTTATTACAAAAATAAAAGATCACCTACAAAGGCAGGTGCTACTCGGCTAGTCAGGTACTGTACACGGTACAGTCAAGGATAGCCAGTTCTAAAATCTTTTTGTGCATTTTTGAACGGTTGCAGCTGCACACCTGGTTTCTATTGTATTCACAGTTAGAAGTGGTGCGATGCTAGTAGAAAAGGTGGTCAAATAAATGTAGGTACGTTACATACGAGCAAACTGAATAAAGCTGGAGATACACAGCCGGTAAATCGGGAAAGTAACTGGCAAGTACGAGTAACTGGCACACTACAGATACGTTTGGCCAGTGATACTGGCATGCGTGTTGTGCCCTTGCATGCCAGTAGGTATTACCATGGAGCATACACAGGGCAGTTCGTGAGAGTCACTACTGATACCGTAAATATGGATAACAATCGAAATTGTTATAGTTATTAAACGCTTGTTCATTGTGTTTAAAAAAAAGTTAACGAAATACACGCCTGCGGCCACAACGAGTCAGCTACTGGTATGTACGTAGGTGTCGCGTCTGTTCGCACTTGCTAGGTTACCAGCCCTCTTCGTCCCCTCCCTTAACGGGCATCAGTGGCGTGTACATCATATAGGCAAAAAGACACTGCCTACCTTAGTATTTTGTTTACCCGACCTAATAATAGATAGAGACCTATATTTTGTAAAGACAAGTTACTATACATATGTATTAAACGTGCAAAATGCACGTCACTGTTACTTACTTAGGTCCTAGCATACCCGGGGGGTACATAGGGCCTTGCAGATATCTCTCCATGTCCCTCTGTCCAGCGCTGCCGTCTTTATATAATAATAATAAATAATAATAATGCGATGGGGCTCACCCCCCCTCACGTTGGGTTAAATACGCTCGGTGAACCGTGGGTGCTTGCTTTAGCAAGTGCCTCTGCCTACCCCTCTTTGGGATTAAAGGCGTGAAGTGTACTTTATTTTGTAATAATAATAAATTTATTCGATAAATTCAATAAAATGTGTGTATCTACACAATAAATAATAGTAGGTACAAATGAAAAACAATAAAGGAAAAACAGTTACACAACAAAATTAAATAGAACAAGTTTACAAAGATTTGTGTATGAAACAATAGGCTAAAGTAGTCACTCTGACACATCCTAGCTAGGTTAGTAGATAACCTACGGCGGAGACATTACGGAAACCCCCTTTATCTATCTACTGTATGGATCATTTTCTCCAAAGAAACCATGGTGCGGAAGATTATATAATCTAGTAGCTAGTGTGTGGGCCTATTATTAAGTATTCATACTTATCCTTACTAGATAGTTGTATCATATGTATTTACTATATAATTACGCAGTCTGGAAGCGCTCGTAATCTAGGTAAAAGTACTTAATTTTTACGATCGATAAATCTAGACTGCCTAGACCTACAACATTTAATTTTATCTACAAGTGTTTGGAGTGCAAATAATTCAATATAGCTAATAATAGTTCTTACTGGTTACAATTTAAAATGCATTAGTAGCAAGTTGTTTATCTACAGGATTATCGTACAGGATAATACACGTTTGTACCTTTGGTATGAAGAGGTCGAATTTTTTTTTGTCCCGGGTCATTGACACCTTATGAAATGGATCAGTAGAGTCTGCAGACTCCGGCTTAAAGTACTAAAGAAAAAAGAACCAACTTCATCACGTACAGTCACGTGCATAAACATGTATAGACATACACACATCAAGTGTCTAGGGATCAAGAACATTTTAAGCTCTAAAAAAAACTAATTAATTAAAATCAAATCTAATCTTCTGGGTTGGTCTCCTACCTAATTCCCCATGCCTGTATCAATGACTTATCACCACATTTTGAATAAAATTAAATTATGAATGAATTCAATTTATGTAAAATATATTCTTAATTCCAATCTTCTAAAATGTAAGATACTTGATCCCTAGACACTTTTGATGTGTGTAGTAACATTAAGCCACTTTCTCTTAAAATAACAATTGCTACTTTGATATTAGATCGATTTCATCGCCGTAGTAAGGAATCTAGAATACCATATTCGCAAAACCATAACATTCCCACGAGCGCTTTATTAGAAAATGGATTTAAAAAAAAAACGTTAAAATCGGTTCATAAACGACGAAGTTATCCGCGAACAAAAAAAAAAAAAAATCGTTTTTTGGAGTCGCTTAAAAAAAGGAAAGACAATATTGTTTAAACTAAAGAATGTACTTAACACGTACAAAGTTGTACGCATCTAATTCCATGTTTAGATTTTACAAAAGTGTCTGAAGTTTAAATAATTTACCGAAATAATAAAAAACTTACTAAAATATAACTGACAGAACTCATCCTGGACACCTAGTAGCAACATCTACATAAGAAATTTTCGGAGTTTATTAACTGGAGACTATTAAAAATAAACCTTTAGGAATATATTATTAAAAATAAATCCTTAGGTTTATTTTTAATTCAGGGATCCTTTCTAAAACTCCAATAGCGTAACCCAAAACTAAAAAAAAAGCGGGTGCAGTCGTGGGGCTTCTACTATTATTTTAAACAAATGATTAGCTAACTTAGCACAGGGTGACAGTATGCCTAGAATTCTTAGTAAGGTCATGGGATAATGAGATCTAGATCTGGACAGTTATGTAGAGTAAAGGCCACGTAGGTACGATTACCTAATTAGGTCTTTTAAGACGTCGTCGTGGGAAATGAAGATACATATATGTCTCGTTTTAATTATTACATAAGTGAGTAATATAGAAGCAAAGGAATCAACATCAATTTTTTGTAATATGGTACCTTTATACCTATACACTTTTAAAGTAATTAATCTGTCAAATATTAAGATCGTAGCAATACCATTTAGTACCTACATGAGTAGCAAAAATAGCATTATATGAATGTGATTGAGACATATTAATTTCCGAAGTAATGTAGAATTAACATTTACTTTCATTAATTAATTAAATATTAAATTCTACAGAATATTATGTGTTTATTACCTAGCATTTTTTAATTAATTTTCATCATAAAGTTTATTGTTAAACGAGAGTTTGAAAAATATATAACCAGATGTTAATGTAAGCCTCATCATTAAAAAAAAACTCAATTGCAAAGATTCAAGCTAACCTGCATTATGCTGCCTTTGCCTATATGACTCAAGTACTTACCTACACTTATAACCACTCAGTTGCTAC
>SJJU01004826.1:0-10976 GCA_012932125.1 Conopomorpha cramerella
CATTGTTTGTGTAATCTTCTGTTGGTAATCCAAATAAAAAAAAAAAACCAGCAAAATGTGTGTGAGGCGCGAGTGCGATGGTCCAGTTCCCTAAAAAAAACTACATACAAAATTTTTAAATTACGTATAATAACAAAATAATAACGTAGTTCCATTCAATCTAATATATAAAATGTCCATGTCACAATGTTAGTTACCGTACCTAAACGGCCTTACCGATTTCTCTATATCTATTTGTTATGCATCTAACAGTTGTATTTCTCCGTATAAACGGTGCACAAACGCAACTTATTATGGCAAAACAAATGTTTGCCTGGACAGCTAGTATTTCTATAACGTGGTTCCATACAATTAAAAAAAGCTCTCAAGTTAAAAATTACCATTAACTATCCCGTTGCTTTGATATTTAGAGACAAAGGCTTAGCGTGAGTTCAATACTAACATTTCCGTTATGCTCCTGTAATATTCAATACAAAGGTATGATAACTATCAACGTTAAGCAATAATAAAATTACCACAACGAACACTGAATTATTTGAGCACTCCCGGATAATCACGCAGCGACTCTAATAAATTAGAATCTACTTTAAAATTGTAAGGAGATAATAGCTACTTTTGAAATAACTGAGAAAGAAAGTTAGTCGTAGCGGCCGAGAGATGAACTATTCCGTCTCCGTACTGTAACGCTTTCTAAAGCTACCACTCGACGCTTTAAAGAAAATGGCGAAAATTCCAACTCCCCACAAACTTCATTTCGTCTTCGCAAAGAAAACTTACCTCAAAATTAATATTTCTTTCATTAAAATCCTGTAATGTTTTCTCTGCTGCATGCATAAGTAATTCAATGAATAAGTGATGTGCAAAACTTGGTTCTTATTCGAGCGGTATAAGGCCGGCGGAGATTGCGAACATCTCGCCCGGTTCGGTGATCGAATTTTTGGCATTTTTGTTTGTTTACCAAGTTTACTTTGCTTTATCTTAATTGCGATTCGGAGATCAAATGTTTGGCAAAGATGTTAGAGGATTGACAACGGAAAGTTCAAATCGGATTTGCTTTGTTATTGCAACAATCGGATACTATTTATTTTGGAGGTTATCGTGCTACTTGCGTTGGTATTTCCATAATTATTTAGACCTAAATAAATTAGCCGTGTGGTGACGGCGAATAGAATACATGTGTCACCACCCCAGCCCAACTTTTCCCGTCATGGGGGTCGTACGAGACGACCGAGGGAGCTCTCCAGAGAACGGGCAGCAGCGCTCTCTGTGAGTTAAACCACAACACCACTGCGATCGCCAACCGGCCTGCCAAGCGTGGCGATTACTGGCATTTCACCCCAAATGACGGATCTCATTGGGGGAGGCCCTCGTCCAGCAGTGGACGTTATGTGACTGATGATGATGAAATTAATACTTATACACTTCACGCCTTTTAATCCCAAAGCGAGGTAGGCAGCAGTAGCGTGCACAATATATAGGCAAAAAGACACTGCCTACCTTAGTATTGTAGCTTCCCGACCAAATAATTGTTGCACTCACGACAGAGGCTAACGAAGGTCCTGTGTTTTGTGGGTGAGTAGATAAGTTACCTATATTTCGTAAAGACAAGTTACCTTGGGGATCATTGCCTACCTTGTCGTAAAAGCCAGTGCACATCACTGGTAGGCAGAGGCACTTGCTAAATAAATAAACTCTCGTCCAAAAACCCTAATAGATTGCACAGATTCCTTGGAGACAATAATGACCTCACATTTAATATGAGAGTTGAGATTTGTGCGGCTAACCCATCGCCCATTTCTTTTATTTTCACAATTATGAACGTACATTCCTAAAAGCCATTCTATATAATTTAAAGCTGCTTTTACGTCGTAAAAAATCACAATCAATTCAATAAGAAATTCTTCTATAAAATTCATCAAGGGAATTCTCAATCCATCAAAATCATCTGCCGATCTAGACTGAAAATAAAAGCATCTTTTTGCGTCCATCAATAAAACCTGTCATACATCACCAACAATGGAGTGCTAATGCCCAAAAGGGGCAGAAAATTGGCCGATCTTGAAACTCATACCATATTTACTTTGACCAATACAAGTACACAAGTGAGTGAGCAAACTTCCACAAAGAACTTGAACGAGTATAAAAGAGATCTTGTAAAAGTGGCCCCTTGTATGAAGGTACTGTGTGATGGATAAGGGGTTGTGACATGCGGCGCGAGGGCTGCGGTCATCTGTCTTGCTTAGAATAATATTTCGCAAATAAACATCTACGTAGAGGTGAAATACGTATTTTGAAGAGATACTTGTAGAAAAATAACTCTTTAATGTTTTCTTTGGTATAATAAGAAGGAGACTAGAATGACGAAGGTGGCGTGAAAAGTACTCGAAACCGGAGGTCATGTATGAAAAGATGAATTAATGTAGATGAAGCGAAAGGGGTATGTCAGGATCGTGACAAATAGAGATCTGTAGTCTCTGCCTACCCCTCTGGGAGACAGGCGTGAAGTGTATGTATGTATGTACTAGAATGACTTGTATTTATGGGTGCCAAAAAGATTTACAGATATAAAAACTTATACGCATCATGAAACCTAAAGCACTTTGATTGGAGATTAAAATAACGGCCTTTGGCAGGCAGATCTTTTGAGCACTCGATTCATTCGATAAATATATTTTATGCATAATATATAGTATATAAGTATAGTACATAGGTAAAACCGAAGGTGTAGTAAAACGTAATCGTTGACAACAGTTATAAAGTACAAAATATAATAAGAAACATTATTTATAACTTTATTTTCTCCGCAAATATTCCGTCGGATTTCCACATTGTCCGGACGAGAGTATCTAACTCAATGTCTTCAGTAAGTCTATAAAGCATAATACTTACAGGCAATAATAGGTCAAGTTAAAAGTAAAGTTGTTTCGGTTGAGTTGTCTCTAAGTGTAAGTTCACTCCTGGCTTCACTTCAAAGCTTCTTGCTTTTTGCATAATACCTTTTTGGGTGCATAATTTTCTCTAAAGCTTTTGGAGCGTCGAATTTCCCGATTTTCGACGTAACTGTGTTATTTTTACTTTGGTACTTACATTTTGTTCCTGTGATATTAAGTATTTTGATTATTTTTTGTATGTTGGTAATAACTTTAAAGAAGTTAGTCATTTATTGGAAACTAGTGGACTCGACAGACGTTGTCCTGTCTTAACTAATAATATGGTTGGTCTTTGCCCAGCAGTGGATGTCATTTTTTTCTTTCATAAGAACCTTCTGCTGTCATTAATAAGCACAACAAAGAATTAGCGAATTCGATCCACTCGTTCCGGAGTTATGACATGACAACGAAAAGTGGCTTTGATTTTTATATAATAGATACTGTGAATACAAAAAAAAACACCTTCAACACATTACATGGGATCTGTAAACGACGACATCTGGAGTTTCCACGTAATAGTCAGAGGAGACGGGAACCAATCACCTCATCCGCATCCTCAGCCCATACTTGTCCACTGCTGGACATAGGCTAGCCATAACCAATCATCTGTGAACCCAAAATTCCGGATATCTAAAAATAATGGGCAGAACTATCATAAAACCATCCAAATTTAATCCACTTTAAAATAAATTGCATTATGTTTTGTTTTTAATTCTAATGTGCCTGTATCTTTTATATCTGTTTTTAATTTTTAATTATGTGTCTTGTGTGTCGAAATAAATATTTCATTCATTCATTCAAATGTATAGCATTGAGGCGTGTCTACTGCTAGAACTGCATGTTGCAAAGATTAAAATGCTGCGTTGGAAGAGCATGCGACGCGCTAAATGTGGAATTGAGGAATTCCTTCTCCACGATATTGTCTACAAACTGCAGAAAAGCTGCTGTCTTTACCACATCCTGCGTTGACTGGAAACCCACGTGGGGTATAAATGACCGCTCGTGAGCCTGTCGACGTCAAAACCGATTTGTTCCTTTGAACAATCTAAGTACTTTAACTTGCAATAGTTATTGTAACGACATTTATTTCGATATTTTTATAAATAGATTCACTTCATAAAAAAATAAAATAACATAAATAAATACACTTCACGCCTTTTAATCCCAAAGCGGGGTAGGCAGAGGCACAGTTCACCAATTGTATTTAACCTAACGTGACAGGGGGTGAGCCTATCGCCGTTATAGGGTTCACACACCTTGTGGTGTGCGGGTTTCATCACGATGTTGTCCACCGTACGTACGAGCGTTGCGTTGCGTACATAGGCTCTGAAAAAGAGTCCGATTGGTACAAATCATTTACACACGAGACTAGATTTTCGAAATTGGTGGTAGGTAAAGATCTGCTCTACCCTAAGTATGAAATCCATACTTAATGTATGGATTTCGTTTATTTTTATTTGTCATAATTTAACAACTCTATCTTATTTATGTTTAAGTAAAACACTTACACACCCGTCGTTAACTTACATTCGTAATATTAATTATACTTTATTATTACATATTTATTATTACATATATACTTTATTTTATACTTAGATTTATTATGTCGTCTTCAAAACAGACAGAGCACTTTCTTGGCCAGCCACGCACAGAGTTATTTATTTATTGAATACTTCATTGCAACAAAGTACAATAGGCGGACTTAATACTAATAGTATTATCTACCAGTCAACCCCACAACACGGTAGAAAGAGGTATTTGCGGGTCAGTATTACAATGACAATAAGTAAAGGAAATTTAAAACTAAATATCTAAAAAGAGATAGATATCAATAGATCCATAATTAGAGTTACGATTCGGTCCACTTACTTCTTGTTCAACAAAACTTAAAAAAAAAAATAGTAAAAAGCACAACTTCCGTATTTCCAAATGGTGTATTTAAACAGCAATAAAATGCAATATCCGACCCTTAAAACAAATAAAAGTGTTATAACAGCAATACAGGAAGTGTGTGATTGTGATGCATTACGTCTCGTCGAAGATCAAAGCTATATTGGCTGTATAAGAGTCGCACAGCGGCCTCTAAAGGCGAGGGGCGATAGAGAAACACCAACACGATTCAGAGGGTGACGATAATCACTTGAAATAAAACTTGTTTGTGTTTGTTTTTAAACAATGTTTGTTGTTATATTGTGATCGGTGTCAAATTATTCGAATAAGACCTACACACATCAAAAGTGTCTAGGGATCAAGCACGTTTTAGAATTGGTTAAATTTCCCATATTTTACAAAAACTGAATTCATTCATAATTTATTCAAAATGTGGTGATAAGTCATTGATACAGGCATGGAGAATTAGGTAGGAGACCAATGGAGAAGATTAGATTTGATTTAAATAAATTAGATTTTTTAAGCTAAAAATGTTCTTGATCCCTAGACACTTTTGATATGTGTAAATAAGATATAAAAATGTAACCTCACATTTACTAGCAACTCCGCTGGCTCTATGTTAAATTGTTTGCCTTTGTCGGTGTTTAGTTTGAAAAAAATCACGACTCTGTTTTATTTATATCAATAAAGTTTCATCAAGATCCATAAAAAATGTCCTAATTAGTAAGGACGTATCACAGCCAGTGGCTGCTTAGAAAGTCAATGTATTTTGAACCAGTTTCATTAAACTGAGAGCCTATCTGACGAGCATATCGGAGCATCGGACTTTTACTTGGCGATTGCTTAAAATTTATGACCAACATAAAGTCTTATCATACGGTCCCAACGTCTTGCAAAAAATCTCCATTGTTGACATCGTCCAACATTCAATCTGCGCGTTTCCAAATCCGAATGAATGCGGCTTTTTCTCGCCGTATCCGCTGCCTTGCTTTTGCTTTGTTTAGTTCCAATAATAATGATTGGAAAGTACGACGGCGTTGGTATTATTAAAATAATTCGTGATTTAAGTCCAAACCAGAATATTATTCTCAGTGAGAGTAAAGAATTTACAAAAAAAATCTAAGCCAATTTTCTTACTTCCATGATGTTGCGTAACTTACAATACGATGGTCCCTATTACGAAAAGATTCAGGAGAGAAGATAGAAGTTAGTTTTGGATATTAAAACTAAACTACTTGAAATTTACAACAGCTTATAATTTTTGGTATCTTTACGTGATGTAATGGTATCTTTATGTAATAAGTTTGTAATTTATTTATAGATCTTAATATCGCCAATATAACGGCGTAGAAAAGTGCATATTCCTAAAATTGCAGTTCCGACATTTTTACTTGGGACCATCGAATAGTTTCTTGTCATAATATTATTTTGCAACAGTAAAAAACAGACAAAAATGGGGCATCAGTATTATATTTTTTAGAAATATCATTTTGCTGGCATAACAATAAAAAAATTGATTTGGATCATAAGAAAGATATCAGGTTGAAAGTTATTGGGCATCACTTCCGCCTTATGAACTCATGCAAAAGTAACTAATTAAGTTAATAAATGAGCGGCAACTAAGAAACTGAGCGAAGTCCCGCGATTACACTAGTTTTCCCTTAAAAGCTTAGTAAATCGTGCCAGAGAGAAAATAAGTTTGAGAACGCAAGAATGGGGTTAAGTGTAGTCATATTTTTCGACGGCAGTGTTGCCAGCGTGTGACGGAGTACCTTCTCGGGGTAAGCTATGTGCATAAATTGTCGTGGAGTGCTGGGGCATGGCAACCCACCACCTTTGTGACGAAACGCCAAGTGCTTTTGGATGGGCTGGCCTGGAGTAGGTGTCGCTTGTTCGGGTGGCCTTGTTTTTGTTTTATTCCCTCGTAAGCGGGTTTAAAATTTTGGAAAATGGTATTCTTCTTTTGTGGTTCCTTTTCTCTTTAGATTTTTAGGTTTATTTTCTCTTTAGATTTTTTTATATTCTTTACTACAAAATGTGCAATTTGGTGGTCCATTTCCGATAAGTAAAGAAAAGTCTAACAAACAAATCTTCTCGCATCCATTCAACCACAGCACAATCATCCTCCAGACAGAGATAATGTAATTCAAAAGCAAACTTTCTAAAAAGCACTCCCATTTGAAAATAAAATGTCCCCAACTTGGGACATCTCCAATGAATCGATATTCGATCTTGATTGAAGCATGCCAACTTTTTTTCGTTCCAATTTTGAAGCGACTTGTCTGTCTGAAAACAAAGGACGTATATCTTTCGAACCTCATTTTAAAACCTCGTATGTTACTTTCGACAAACTTGTATATTCTGTTGTCTGTGGCGCTAGTGTTGCATTTCATTGGTCCTCTGATGGTAAAAAGCTGTAGTTCCAATTCTCTCCACGTGCGATCTTAAAATTGTTATTGTGATAACGGGTTAGGTAGACGTCACTGCGGGCGCATTGTGTGTGGGTTGTGGCAGAAAAGGCGCAGGTGCCGACTATATTAAATTGTTTCATGTAAATTTCTGTCCGTTTATTTTTGCTGTTTCGAAGACAATTGACATTTGGATTTCGCAAGTTTGATGGGGACTTGAGGAACAACCATAAGCTATATAGGTACTTATTGTTCTAGATGTATCTTGTAAACATGGTTAATATTTTCTGGTATATCATCATCAGCCACATAACGTCCACTGCTGGACGAGGGCCTCCCCCAATGAGATCCGTCATTTGGGGTGAAATGCCAGTAATCGCCACGCTTGGCAGGCGGGTTGGCGATGGTATATAGAATAGTTCTGGTATATAGATGGCCCATTTTCTTGGATTAAATTCGTCAAACGATGTGTAGTTACAGTGGAAAAGATTTCTTGATCAGATTATCTTGAAGTCAGGTAAAGAGCTGCTCTGCTACTTCAGTGTGTAAGAATTTGCATAATATAAGAACATAAGAACTCCGAAAGTACATAATGTGACTTAATAAGAAAATGTTCTATTGGAGTAAATAATTCACTTTCTTCCGAACATATACTGGCTCTAAATCTAAAAATAAAAAGGCCCTAAGTCCATAAATCAGATCAAAGCTTAAACTTTAAGGAACTTTATTTCTCTGAGTCAATTTTAAAAACCAGTGTATTTGGCTACCTATTCCCTCTGAAGTTTAGTCAGTGCACGGTGAGTGGCCAGATTTTCATATTTATGAATTCAAATTGGGAAGGGTTTAGACCCTTCTGCTTTTAATTGCGTTGTTTATAAGATCCCGGTTTTAAGAAAATCTTATTTAAAATGTGGGGGTTACTGAGGTAGCCTTTGTCGACATTTTTCATCGTGTTTAAAGAGTAATTTATTAAACGTCTCATGTTTTTTATAGGTTTTTTAGGAATGAGTACATAAGAGGAAGCCTGAAAGTAGCACCAGTGATAGAAAAGATTAGGAGTAACAGATTAAGATGGTTTGGGCACGTCATGAGGAGGGATGAACACCATGTAACAAGGAAAGTAGTGAGTATGAATGTGGAAGGATACAAGGGAAGAGGGAGACCAAAGAAGGTATGGATGGACTGTGTGAAAAATGATATGTGCGTGAAAGGGGTAACAGCAGAGATGACGAATGATAGAGATGAATGGCGAAAAGAAACATGTTGCGCCGACCCCACCTAGTGTGGGATAAGGGCTGGAAAATGATAATGTTTTTTATAGGTCACCAGAATACCTAAACGGGGCTCAAACCTTCAAGGTATATTTCCACGTTACCGTGGCATTTTCACATCATTATTATTCAAGGAAACCTCTGATTAGGCTAAAACTAGAAAGGGTAAGGCGAATTTCTACTTTTCCGGCGGTTTGCCGGTAATAATTTTTCCCGACCCACATCTGTGAATGGGAATTACCATAACAACGAGGGAAAAAAACCTGGCTGCGAATAAATGTGCCCACACACTCTAATTGAAAACAAAGGGAGCGATACGTTTGTAGAAACCTTATTACTTTATTACACCGAGGGTTCAGAGGTACATTTTCCACTTTGAGTAAAACAACGTTTGTTGACAAAAAAAAACTTCTTTTAATTTGGACACGTCAAAATTATCTTGATATTAGAAATATTGTTAATTCTCTCATACAAACATGCGGTAATCAAATCATTAGTATGTTCTCAGGTCATCCTAACTATAACATGAATGTTCGATCATTTTTTAATGAAACACGCACAGACATTATAACTCAATATTTTCCATCGGGTATATAGGCGCGAATATAATCAAAGACAAGCTCGAGCTTACCTTTGTTTTGTATTTGAATTATTTAACTTGACGTTTTTGCACGCATGTAACTGAAATCTTACCCGGTGGAAAATATTGAGTTACATGAATGTTGAAAGAATGCTCTGTGTTACTAATATTATAAATGGGAAAGCGAGTTTGTTTGCTCCGCTTTCACGCCGTAACTACTGAACCGATTGCTTTGGATTTTTGCAGACGTAAAGTTAGAAGTCCGGATTAAATAATAGGGTCCTTTTTTCCCGGAAAAAATTATATTCCCGAGGGAAAACAAAAATATTGTTTGAAGTCCACGCCGGCGAAGCCGCGGGCGGAATGCTAGTTTATAATATTTATTCCTACACTAGCTGCCCCGTTTGACGTTGCTTTAGCAATAAATATTATTAACAGTGTTTTCCTACTCTCAATCCGTTCCATTGTTTTAAATACATAGGGACAGACAGCGGGAGGCGACTTTGTTTTATACTACGTATTGATTAATATTGCTTGTGTGATACAAGTAACGTGTTTAAAAAAAATACACTTCACGCCTTTTAATTCCAAAGCGGGGTAGGCAGAGGCACTTGCTTAGTAAGCAAATGCCGGTTCACCAAGCGTATTTAAGCCAACGTGACAGGGGGTGAGCCCATCGCCGTTATAGGGTTCACACACCTTGTGGTGTGCGGGTTTCATCACGATGTTGTCCTTCACCGTACTTCACCGTACACACTACAAGGTGTGTGAACCCTATAACGGCGATGGGCTCACGTTGGGTTAAATACGCTTAGTGAACCGTGGGTATTTGCTTTCGCAATTAGTGCCTTTGCCTACCCCTCTTTGGGATAATAAGACGTGAAGTGTATTTTTTATTATTTTTATGTTAGGCAATTTGCGACATTCATGAAAGCAGATTAAACAATTTTTTTTATCTGAAATTCGTTAAGTGACAAATGCATGTTTTTATAGGCCGGAGTTCAGCGTCGCTGTGGGCTTCCTACATAAATCTTCTCTGGTATGCAAATGTCTCTTATGATAGACAGTCTTCGTCTCTATAATAGGGTTAATTTCCATAAATTCCATATGTTTAATTTCGGCAGATCCGTCAGCCTGCGCGGACGATGTATCCGTTGAATTGCGCCAGGGTAAGACTACTATATCCCATATTCTGATGTATTGCTGAAAGTCAACTAAAAAAAACTCAACCATTGTTGCATTCCTAGGATGAGAAAAGAGTATACTACTTTTGGATTGCCGAATCGTTACTTGCTACAAAATTTACAGCAAAAAGAACCGAACTTAGTTAAGTAATATTTTCTTACAAAAAGCTGCAAGGAAACAGTTCTAATACATCAAAAGTGTCTAGGGATTGCAATCAAGAATATATGTTACAAAAACTGAATTCATTCATCATTTATTCAAAATGTGGTGATAAGTCATTGATACAGGCATGGGAAATTAGGTAGGAGACCAATCCAGAAGATTAGATTTGTGTTAAATAAATTAGTTTTTTCAGAGCTAAAAATGTTCTTGATCCCTAGACATGTAATGTTGAAAAAACCACCTACGAGTAACACAACATTCCAATCTTTACCAAACCTTTTTCATTTGATAACATCTAGCGTTCTGGCCGCTTACAGAGCTTTTTTCAAAAATCAAATGGAATGGTAAAAAAAAAACCTGCACTCCAGGCTCTCGGCCAAGAGGATATCACTCAATGCTCGTATTTTCGCGAAGCTTCTCTGATCCTACTTGACTCTTAATGTGCTGAATACATACATGAACAATCGGGAAAGGGGCGGGACTGCCCTCCTCCCCTCTACCCCATTTCTTTTATAACGGGATGGTGCCACCCCCCTCGTTGGCCCGCCAG
>SJJU01004828.1:0-18394 GCA_012932125.1 Conopomorpha cramerella
CTTTACCCACCGGAGCTCATAATACGGTGGTCAACAAGTATCAGGTTCGACAAGGACACACCCCCTACAATAATATCACAATAAAAAATAATCTCCGTTGTGTTGTAGTACTAAGACCCCACGGGTCTAATTATACTGGCTTTAAAGTACAAGGCAGTGAGTTGGTAGCCTAGAGGTAACTACGACCCAACAAGTTACACATATAAAAGAACCTCTCTTGTATGGTGTTTGAAAGCAATCGCGGGTCAAACAATGATCGTTGCGTTACAGTAGGCACGGCCGTTCAGTGCCTGTCGACGTCGGTTGCCGTAGTACCAAGAAGCAAGAAACTGAAATAGTGCGAGCGGTGCAGATATATTTTACTTCCATAGCGCGGAAACCACGCGGAAACGAGATAGAATGCACCAACTCCAGCCGCAGGAGTCGCAAAATTAACCAATCACAGCCGAGCCGCCTGACGCTATGCGGGCTCGATGGCTTGCCATGCGCGCGCATAGGTACCTAATATTTTTGGGACTAAATTACAGACTTTGAAATATGTAGATAAGACATAAAATAAAATATGTGCAATTTAGGCAGGGGTAATATTTTTTGGGATCAGGAAAATATTTACCTACTCAATTTCTACAGAAATTAACTGTATTGAATAAATATATTTGTTAATTGACTTGTTTAGTTTAAAACAAACATTAGTTAATATTTTTTTCTTTTCCTGTAATATATTTTTTTTTTCGTATATCTACCTAGAAATGTGCGAGCGTGAACAAAATGTTTCTTCCTTCACGATAGAGGATCCCTGCTAGTCGTAAGAAGAACGTAGTTTCAATGTCTCACTAAGTTACATTTTTTATAGTAGGTACGTGTCTAACCATTTCAATAGACAATAATTTGTAGACAACGTATTGGTGGCTGCCAAAATAGTTGCACATATTTCCAATAGATGGCGGTGGTTGTACTTCTAAATGGCGCTATCGTTTGGTCAATAGATGGGTATATAATTGATAAGATTTCGGAAGTTGACATGGCCATGGTCAGGTATGTCCAGTGCCTACCCCGTCTTGAAATGCTGTGCACGCCACTGCTCTGCCTACCCCTCTTTGGGATTAAAGGCGTGAAGTGTATTTTTTTTTCTATCCTTATCACGAACTTCAACAAGTACTAGTTAGTCGCTTCTACGATTTTTTTAAAGTTCCCCTCGATGCATCTAGTCTGCCATGATCAAACCCCGATTTCCTTAATATGGGACCGCCTTTGAAATTCTTTATTTAAAGGTTAAGTGCTTAGAAATAAGTGGCATTGTACCCGCTATATTATTATGTTACCCTATAGTGCGGGACACAGGTTCATTTTGTAGTTTGTAATATTTCCCTTAGAAATAGCTTCTTTCCAACAAAAAATCCAAATCGGTTCATAAATGACGAAGTTATTCGAGAACAAAGATTAAAAGCGTACGGTCGAATTGAGAAACCTCCTCCTTTTTTTTAATCTAAAAGCGAATGATCTATAAGCCGTTTACAATACGAAGCCCATATATTTCTTTAAAACCTTTCTTTCCATCAAAATAAGAAGATATCACAATGTAATCTGAAGATAATTATTATTCTGTTATTGCAACAGTAGAACAATCGCTATAGATTTGCGATAAGAAATCTGAAAACTGTTTTTCTTCCTACTGAACGGACTATAATGAAACTTGAGAGTGAAAATCAGACATTTAATCTGGGTACTTATTGTTTAAGGAAACGTTTGGATCGGTCTGTAAAATTAAGTAAATATACGCACATTGCTTTATCAAAATGTATTAGCGAAAAAAAAATGCATTAGCAGAATTAGAGATAAAAAAATTGTTAATACATTCGTTTGAAATTCTATAAACCTGCTTAACAACAGCAATTTCGTTTTACCTCATTTTACGTTACTAAGGTCGGATTCTGATATCACTTTGACACAAACACATAGCCGTGTGGTGACGTCGAATAGAAAACATGTGTCACCACTCCAGCCCAACTTTTTCAGTCGTGTGAGTCGTAAGAAGCCACAGAGGGAACTCTCCATCACTCTGTGTGAGTTAAACCACAACACCACTGCGATCGCCAACCCGCCTGTCAAGCGTGGCGATTATTGACGTTTCCCCCCCACCCCCCACCCCCAAATGATCATGGTAATCATTGGGGGAGACCCTCGAACAACAGTAGAGACTGGAGATCATGTGGCGGATAATGATGATGACACAAGCACGATTAGAGCGAAACAAATGCTACTTGAACAGATCTGAGATTCAGACAGTATCTACTTAACCCTTAAATACCTATGGTATCAATTATTAAATCCAACAAATTTTGGACCACATCAACCATTCAGTCATTATTCTTAACGGTTAGATTGGATCGAAAAAAAAAGTAAAAAATACATCGCCTTTTTTTCCTTAATATAAGTCACTAAAAGTAGCGCATTATACCTAGTATTATTTTAAAGTGTAGATCGATAAATCTATGTTTTAAGGGTTAAGGGGAGTTTCGAATACGGCTCAAAATCCGTGGCATAAACTAGTATCTATCTAGTATTATAATAATATGTTCAATTAAATTATAAAACTACATAGAGGTATAATAAAAATTACTTATCGTAGTCTACTATGGATAGGTATTTATAGATAGGTATAAGGTCAGGCTTTTGTTTACGGATACCGGATCTACACTGCTAGCCGACAGTTTATCAATGTTTGCGAGTTTAAATTTATCAGTGCTCTGCACTAATATTGAATTCACGGTCACGTACAATGACCCCCGTATTATGCAATGCATGATAATAGTGTCTGCTTAGGTAATACCAAAACGCAGTAAGTGGACTTTTATGCAAAATTCATCACATACTTTTTGTGTACTAAATGCAAATGGTAGTTCTATGACTTCCAATACACGCCGTCAAAGGCTTCGTAATATCGCGGGCTAAATATATTATCTATCAAAGAACTTTATACATACCTTTTTTTTCTATTGAAGGAACCTTCTGGTAACAACAAACACCACCGAAAAAGAAATAGCGAATGGCGTGTGACCAAGAAAAATAAGGATTTATTTTATGTTCAAACTAGCTGTCCCAGAAAAAATATTTTTCCATAGTAAGCCTATGAACCTTGTGTATTGGAAGAAATACAGCATAACAGGGGTATGAAAAATCCATAATAACTGGATTGTCAGACCTACAGAATATTTTGTTTTTAAAAAACTAAGAACAAGCGTTTGACCACCATCCTGTCTGACATTAAGCAGTGATGCATATAAAGTTTCATGAAAAATCGGTCACCCCGCTTCAGTGTTCGGAGTATAATAAATAACATATTGTGTGTATCTACTGTTCCCGTGGACTCTACTGAGTCCAATTTAGCACGTGTCAAAGTCCCTGATGAAAAAAAAAAACAATCGACATCATACACAAATCACAATCAGGTGATGGAGTTATAAATAAATATACAAGTACTCACAGGCAATAAGAAGTCCGCAGCCGAGTGAGAAGTAAATGAGCTTCCCGCTGAACAGCAGGCCCACCAGGTAGTACAGCATCGGCGTCAACGTCACAACGGCCCAGGTCAATGTGTTGATCAGCGAGTAAATGCGCGGCGGCACCTCGAATGGCTCCACCCTCTCGACGCCGGACTCCAGGAAGAAATCACCCGTGTTCATGAAGGAATCTTGCATTTTGTCCTACAAATTGCCAGTATGTTTAAAAAAACATTTATAAGTAGGATCGTAAAAATTATACCTGCATGTGTCATGATTCTCAATAATTTGTCTTGCGATTGTCATACTTTTAAATAAGTTGGCTAATACGTTGTTCAATCAAGACCACTACTTTGGCCAATAGCAATGCACCATGCCGTAGGACGCCATTTTTAAATTAGATGGTTTTTACCGCCGAAACGCGGCGGATTATATTCTGTTTTTTTTTTATTGTAACTCTGATACGAATTCCCTGCCCTGTCACAGAACTGAATAAATGTTATTTGACTTTGACTTGAATATCGTAATACATAATTATATATCTATGAATGACCCCTCAGTGACAAGAACCATAATTATATTGTAAGCCCAAGACATCCCAGAGGTGCAGAGAACGTTGACAAGATCACGGCACGGCACGGCCTTCCTGCCTTCAGCAACACTCTAAAATTTCGTCAAGGGGTATGGTAGACTTTATCGACCTTCTCCAAATAATAAAACATAATGAAATGAAAAAAAAATATCGAGTTGAGACCATATACCTACCTATCAGAAAATTTTGTATTGCAGAGCATTTTGTTAATTTATAATGGTACTCATAGATCAACATAGTTATCTGTTTGACCACACTCAAGTATCCACTTATACACATGTTCAAGGCATACAGTAGAATCTTTATACAATGAAGTCATCAAAGTAGCATAGTCGCGACTTAACAATCAATCTTAAACGTAGGTACGTATCTATCTATAGAAATCTGTAAGTAAGTAAAAGATAAAAACTTGACACAAAAGGTGATACGATTTTTTTTTGTACAAAAATCTATGTGAAGGCCAAAGCCTCATTTTGTTTGTAAGTTTCGAAAATAATTTGATAGTAGTAGGTAGTGCGTTTTTTCACCCAGATATTTTATAGTTATGGCGTCACCGCAGATTTGTTATGTGTACCGACATATCATGACTTTTATCCCCTTTTATGTCTGCTGTTCCTATCTCATACTACCTATGAACAATTTAATTTGGAAACTTGAATGGTGGAATGTTATCCTAGCTTCTTTAGCTTTGCACAATTCGCTGTTTCGGCGGGTAAGTACCACACAGGACAGCATAATTGCGTTTTAGCGGAAGCCAATTCCGCAGACAAGTTTAACGTATTAGACTCCATTAGACCATTTTAAGGTCTTATTTGCTACTTCTGGTGTATTGTTATTCTGAGTGTTGTTATACAGAGTGTAAAAAGTCGACGAGCAATGGTCTTAGAAACGCTGTCGGGCTCGTCAATATGAACAACTTTTACTATGACGACATTATGGGGAAATAAAAAAAGAAATCTCCAATCTCCATACAAAATGTCACCTTCCAAGGAAAAATTTTGTCTATTTTGGATGGAGATATTTTTTTGCGTTTCCTTGGATTGTCGCTATAGTAAAAGTTGTTCATATTGACGAAACCAACAACGTTTCTAAGACCATTGCACGGAGTCCTTTTACACGCAGTATATAGATAGTTAATAGCAATGTAAACGCTATAGAAATATCTATACGATCTATACGATACTCAATAGAGTACCTATAGTTACATCGTCATGCTTTAGCGCACCGTACCTGACGTCGTCGGTGCGCGCAAACGCCTCGTATCATTTACAATCTACATTCACAAGTACTGGTTTTATTTATCGTCAGTCTCCGACACCCGTAGTACAGAGTGTCCTAGTTTGAGGTCAGATGACCATAAAATTAAATAGTTTGTTTATAATGAAAACCAGTTGTCTTGACCCCTTAATAAATCAATGTCGAACATTAAATATTGAATTTGCAGTGTGTGTAACACACTCTGCATTATGCAACAATCAATCATTTTAAAGAAAATAGTACTGAGTTCAACCAATACCAGCTAGCCCTACAATTTTTTAAATTTCCCCTCCATTTATCTGTTGTAATCATCACGCCCTGATATCCTTATTACGGGACCACCTTTTAAATATCCTCTTTCTAACAAAAAAGAATCTTCAAAATCGACCATAAACAACGAAGTTATGCATGGTCTTACATTACAATCTGTGAGTGAATGATCAATCATCCCCTGTTTTAGTACCCTTAGGGTTAGATTTTTTTCCAAAATATGCGACCAACTTCTGGGTATTTCCTTGCATTAAAAAAAGAATTATCAAAATCGGACTACTCTGTAAAAAAATATGTGTGATGTGATGATACAATGAATGATTACTCACCTTAATAACGAACTTATCATGCATCCACTTGGAAGCCTCATTCTCATCTTCAGGAACATCTTCTACCGGTATCCTTTCAATATACAAATGTGCGTGTACTGGTTTTCCATACAATAAACTAGTTAATGTTGGCGGAGTCTGAAACATTATTACATTCATAGTAATGTGAACAATGATTCAAATTATTTCCTTTTTGTCGTATACTGTTACTAAACAAAAGACAATAGCAACCTGTGTCTTAGAGGGGTTGGCAAACACAATTACATGTTGATATACAAAGTTTCACCATTTATTTTTATCTTCTCAAAAGGGTGAAGTCGAGAGACAATTTTTCCATTTACCACATTCTTTTTTTTTTCACAACACCCCAGAAAATATTTCTCTTCTGCTATAGGGTCTTCCACCAAATACAAAGGGATAAATCATGGGCGTGTTTAACTGACAATATTTCATAGTATTGTGAGAATTTCCCGGCTTATCAGGTGATCTTGATATCCACAATACTGACATAACTATTATCTAACATGATAATATTGATAGTATAACAAGCACCATTTACATACACAATTGACAACCCCTCTAGGCAATAGAGCAATTAAAAAAAAAATACACACATAATCAAAATATTTTATACTTTATTACCTTACTATCCTTGTCAAATGCTAGTTGAATGTTGTATATAGCTGGAATTTTCCCTCTAAAGTATGGTAAGCTTGTGGTGAATCCTTTTGTGCGTGGTGTAAGATGATGTTTTAAGAGTGGCAAGTTCTTTTCTTTTGCAAATTTCAGTGATGCTTCATGCTTTTTGGGTGTGAAACGTGTTCCCTCGGGTGTCAGAAGCAGCTGGATAAACAAATGAAAACAACTAGTTTGTGAATCAAACATAAATGATAATATTAGACGTTGGTCGCACACTCAATTGAGTACACAAGTCTGCACAAGATCAATTGACAATTGCTGCATTTGTCGAACAAAATTGCCTTTGCAATAATGATCTACAAAAGGTCCAGACTAGTAGACTCAATTGAATATGACTTAGATATTTTACTGGTCAAAACAATACTTAGTGTAGTGATAAGTAGGTTCAATGGCAAATTAAAATCCAACATTATTCTTGTTGAATAATATTACAGATTTGTACAGCCAAACAGACAATACTCAAAAGAAATAGTTATATTTAATTATTTCTTTTATTACTGAATGAAAACTAATACAGTACTTTCTAGTTCAAAACCAGCATTATGTAGAACTGTATGCTTAAAAAACATATCTCCTTATAAGAATAATAACTTCACTTACCCATACAGGATCCGGGTAGTCACAAATCTCTGTGATTTGATTCTTAATGATTGTCTTATCTTTATCAAAAGATCTTTCCAAAAATACAAATTCTGAAAACTTGAACATCCATCCAATGGGAGGCACATATTGAATTGATTTCTTGGCATAGGCTTTGCAGTTCTAAAAACACATTATTTTAATTAGTAAATATGTAATATAATATATATACCTACTTGACAGTCTGTATTTTTATAGTTCTATCTCACTCATTTATGGCTATTAACAATAATTAACCTTTTACCAACAATGTTCTTACACATGTGATATGGGAACCCATGATATGGGAACATATGATATGGGAACATATGATATGGGAACCCAGGATTACTAAGTCACCAGAGTAAATTGGTTTGAGGATGTCAAGTATATTCAGAGAGCAATAATACTGTATCTATATTTCGCCTAATCACAATAAGATAGTAATAATAATACTTACACCAAGTACTGCTATAGTGTCACAGAAATGCCAGCCCATTAGCCAGTCTATTTCATAACTGTGGTTCATCATCAAATAACCATGTTCTTTCCCATAGTACTTGTCATATTCATCTTTCTTTATGTAAATTGTGAGTTTTGTCCCAGACCACCATTCTGACATAAAAACTAACTCTGTAAAAGGAAATTTAGCAATATAAAAGTGAAATTCAATTTGACTAAACAATTTCAACAAATTAACACTTTCAGCATCAGAAAACTAGACACAAAAGATGATTTATTATTATTACATCTGCAGCAAGTCACTATCAACAAAAGTGTTGAGATAAAATATACTTACGGCTACTAAATGAATAATACAGGTAGTAGTTTATCTGTCTATATAAACGCTTATTGAAGGGCTTAAGACCAAAATATAGAACCAGTTGTATTGCATTTAGAATCAATCCTGATATAAAATATGATATAGCAAAACATAAGTGGACCAATGTTGACCTCTTAAATATACTAAGGTCTACCATTTTGATGTTTTTATTTTAACCCCTGTACCTGAAAGTAATAAAACAATTAATTTATTGGCGAGTATTTTTTTTTATATGCAAAAATTACATAATAGAACCACTACTATTACTGTTGATATGTCGCTAGAACCCAAATAAAGCCGGGTAGGACCTACACAGTGCACTGTGAGTTTAATTTCGGCTTAATCTGTTCCTATTTTAGACATTGTTTGAAAATGCAAGCACATGGAAAATTATTTATAGAATGGTAGGTACCTGTACCCACACTAAACCTAATGCAACTACAATGTATTTACTGCAAA
The DNA here is from genome assembly GCA_012932125.1 of Conopomorpha cramerella. Taxonomy (NCBI): domain Eukaryota; kingdom Metazoa; phylum Arthropoda; class Insecta; order Lepidoptera; family Gracillariidae; genus Conopomorpha; species Conopomorpha cramerella. The sequence goes on from SJJU01004828.1 coordinate 8,548, forward strand.
TTCATAGATTATTAAAACATATACTAACAGAAGAAACAGTGCGGCAAAGAAACTACAGTCTAAAAAAGTCTGTTCATAAAAAACCCACTATAAATTTCATAAATACAATTATAATAAAATATTTGAGAGTGTATACACGTATCACTCACCATAAAAACAATACGAACAGGTAAACTGGTATGCAACCAAAATTATCTGGACATAGTATCACTATTATTCGGCAAGATATTTTTCAACAAAAGAAAATTAACACAAGCACTGAAGACGACATGGACAGACTGATTTTTTTATCAACCAACCACACATAAATCATTCGTTCTTTTGTCACTGTCAAACGGTTACGTCATTCAACTGTCAAAACCTCAGAAGAACGAACAGACGCATTTTTCTATAGAATGCGTGTTCGGTTCCGGTTATCCGGGTATACCTAAAATAATACCCAGTATAATTTTGAAAGCCCTGCACTAGTAAAAAAAGTTAATGTCAGTGTCAATGTCACTACTGCTGCAGGCAGCTGAGTGTGTGTGATTGTTATTTTGTCACAAAAGATACAAATAAATAAAGTTTTACTTAAAATTGCTTTATAAAATTAGTGTAAACGAAAGTATGTTGTAGTTGTAATTATCAGATAAACAATGTCGCAAAACAGAGATATGGATTTCTCCACTCTCTTCAAATTGGATCAATTAGCGCAGTTAGATGTTGCCAATTTTAGTTTCTACGAAGTTGGACTGAAAAAGTTTTTGGCTCTATGCAGCGACAAGGAGTTATTATTATTGTTCATAAGTGCAGACTTACAGAAAAATGAAAAGAACTATTTTTGGGATTTTAACGATAATCCAATCTATTGTATGTGCTTTGAGCCAAGTGGAACATGGGTTGTAATAATTAGTGAACAGAAAGTACTTTTGGTGCCCTTCCTTCCATTATTTGCACCAGAAAATACTTTTGACTGTAAATGGTCCCTCTCAGGTGTGACAGTACTGCCTTTAGTAAATGTACCAAACCCATGTTCTGTTGTGTGGTGGTTGACAAAAGAGTCAGAAAATATTATCATCATTGGTTCAAAGGTAAGAATGTCAATTGAAACATGAATTCCTACATGCCTTGTCCTCTAGTATTATTTAGATAAAATTACAGTGCAAGTTCATGATGTTCAAGTTTATAAGAAAATACCATTTAATATGATATGAAACAGTTGTAGGTAATTATTAAATTACTGTAATAATATAATCATTACAATGCACTTTCTTATTACAGAATGGTGGTGTTTCCTTTTTTTCAATGGAAACTCAAAGTGTGATAGCAGATTGTAAAGTATCTGATGAAATTAATGATTTGCAAATTTGTTTTGATGATTCATTGGATTTACTTACATTACTGGTGAGTACTAATGATATTTAATTATAGCTAATTAATATGCATAAGGTACTTTAGGGACAAGGAGGAATGGGTTGTTGAGCGTTCATTCACACATGCCCCTAGAATGTATGTTGTGGTTTCCCACCATCAATATATCACTTAGCTACTGGATGTGTTGTATGTTCATACTTAGCCTATATACATTATAAATTCTATTCCTGTGGGAATTTCGGGAATTCCGTTCTTCCCTTACAGTACCTAAGCTTACTCCCTTCCAGATTTCAAGTTCCTATGTTTAGCTGTTTGGGCTGTGTGTTGATTGTCAGTTAGTCAGCTTATCCTTTTATATATTTAAATGTACCCACAGGTGATACCCCCAGTTTATCACCAACCTGTTGGTAATTTGGGATTTTATTTTCGTTTATTATATACAACAGACTTAAACCTCTTGTATGTATACATTAACATAAGAAAATACAACACAAGTAACAAGATATATAGCCTATGTATTGTTCTGATGTATAAACTGTATTATTGGAATGTTTTATTTAAATCTGTTCATCATTTTTGCATAAAAGGGTAACAAACACCCACACTAACAAACTTTGTTGTCCATGCTCACAGTGATCTTTTTCTTCAGATAACTGGCGTTAAGTCTCAACATTGGAAATTGGTTTTGGAACACAGATCTTATGGGTACAATCTCATCCAGCAACTACGCAATCAGTCTGATAGCAAGAAAGACAGTTTCATGTCTTACATAAAACAATTCTCTAAAGACAAAATAACAATTTTTTCTCATGGTTCATCTAAAGGTGAGTTCTGATCTAGAAGTGCTAATGCTACATTAATAAACTTCAATTATATGCTTTAAATACAAAAAGTATTGAGATAAACTTTATGTAACTGTATGATACACTGAATTATCATTTGTCGTTTAAACTATATAATGTCAACTGTGTTATTTGTGGTAAGTATTATAATTTTATCATAATTTAATACTTTTTGCAGAAGATAATTCTCGTCCGCAAACTGTAGAGTATTCACTGAAACCAGCTGAATATTACCCATCATTCTGGATTAAGTCCAGTTTCTGGAGTTTGCAAGCCCAATATGTCAGTGGACGTCACTTCTTAACTGCTTTTGATATATCTAAAGGACATATATATGTAAGTCGCTTATTGTATTCTTTGATTCTTTTTCTTTGATGATTATATTACCTAGTAGCTGACCCAGCAAACATTGTTTTGCCTATATATCTGATTAACAGTGTTTGTCTGCTATTATATGCATGTATTATACATTTAAACCTTCCCCAAGAATATCTCTACTAAAGCTCACCTCAACAAAATCTGTTGCATAGTTTTGAAGCTCTAAGCATACACACAAACATTGGGACAAACATTGGTTGATGTCTGATGGTACCTCAATGGTACAAAAAGCCTATGAGATTGCGCCACACCTTCCTATCGTCGCTATCGTCGTCGTCGGGTTGGAACAGGCTAGTTCATCACTGCCGAATATCTATGTCATGTATTGTACTGAACTAATATTCACTTATACTGTTCATGTAGGGTGACCATGCTTCATTTAGTCTATTATTTATTTTAAAAAAAGCCCTCACTGTATGCTTATTGACCAAAAGTTTGGGTGTACACCTTAATCTGAGACACAAAGGACATAGAAAAACTATTATTAATAGAAAATATTTTTTTCACAGATTGCCAGTCCAGAACAAGAAATAGCTACTTGTCAATTGGGGCCTTCCATCAAGCATGATTTTAATTATACACAAGGGCTGTACTCACAGAGGCTCTTGTATCTTCTAGGAAAAAATGGTGTGGAAATACATAGTTCCACGTTCTCTGCGCTTGGTGTAAGTTTCCATATGCATTTTAATTAAACTTTGGAATTAAGCATCAGTTATATTTCACGACGTCATTGTACCAAAATGACACATCGGACCTTATGCTTCTGACGTCGAGATTTTATCCCGAAGTTCCCACGGGAATGGGATAAGGGGCATTTCCACCGACCGGACGGCACGGCACCGGACAGAAACAGATTTTTTAATTTTTAAACAAAAATGTATCTTATATACAATGTTCAAAGGCTATTTTACATCGAAAACTTGACGGCGGCCGCATGTGTCAGTATCCGAACGCATGCCGCGGAAGCCGGCTCCGTCGGCGGAATTCGTTTCTGTCCGGTGCCGTGCCGTCCGGTCGGTGGAAATACCCCTATAAACCGCGAGTCCTGGCTACTGAAGCTCAGAATAAACAAAACTAAACTTGTAAGCACAGTGGTATCGTCAGTCTATCAAAATGTGTGCAATCTATTTCTGTAATGTGAATGGAATAAATCCGTGCTATGCATTCAGGTACAGAAAATATTCGTTCTTACTCTTCCACCCTTGTATGTTTTCCACATTACAGTTTCGTTTTACTTTTTCTCAACGTCAGTTATTTTATTACAAGTCAATGTTGTGTTTGGTCTTAAAGCTAAAGATAGGTCAATTTTTTTTACAGTCTTCAAGAACATCTCGAGAGCACAGTCTACTCTGGTGTTCAGAATTATCGGGTGTGTTACGTCATGCCTACTTGATGTCTGCTAAGGAACTGCAGAATCATGCGGCTGGTTGGAAGTTGCCAACGTTCCTCTGCGACCTCCAGCTGCCGCGGTTCGCCTTGGAGCCTTGCCTCATTATAACCAGCACTGGGGCCTATTTGCTCAGCACGAAGTTAGTATTTGAAGACATACTTTGTTTATTGTTTTATTAGATTAGGGACTATTTAGATTAGGGAAGTTAAAAAAAAAATCATATGTTTGCATTGCAATGTAGCGAGCGCATATATATATGTTTTCCTCTTATTTCTATACCGTCTTTAGTTTAATAACTATGTGGGATCCAAGACAGAAGACTAGGCCCCCCCGGGATCTAGCCCAGTCGTCACTGATTAAGCTCTTGTCTATTCTAGATGCCGCTGTAGATCCTGGCTCTAACAGGAATCACAGTGGTTGGAAAGTGGGTGGGAATATCCCGGTATTGTTTTATTGAGTCGGTCCCATAATTCCTAGTAATAATAATTGATAGCTTAAAATAAACACGACCATGAGTGACCAACGACGCGAATGGCCATGCCATTCTCTGGAGATTTGCGGTTCTAATTGCTTTCCCTCGTTCTAACGCAAACCTTTCGGTCCACATACGATACGATTGCACTTAAACATATACGTTTGGGCCATCCTTTTTGTTTGGTAATTAATTCACATACATAATAAAAGAGCCATAATAACAGTGCTATCTTTATTCATACTAAGGACATTATTTAGCTCTTGTTTAGACAAAGAGGCGAGATACATATATTCAGACGTCGATGAGCTTACCCGCTGACATATTGGCTCAAACACGCTTGGTGAACTGTGCACTTTTGCTTTAAGTAAGCAGGTGCCTCTGCCTACCGCGCTTTAGGATTAAAAGACGTGAAGTGTATTCTCGTTATTTAGACAAATTTTTTCCTCAGAAATGACCCATCGGAGTGGTTAGTGGGTGTGATAATGAGCGGTGGGTCGGCGGCTGAACGCGCGGCGGCGGCTCTACACGCACCAGTGAAGGAGTTGCTACTCGCCTCAGCTGACATGTTACTGTCGAGGGGTAAACTCGCACCCGCTCAGTGTCTGTACTCACTGTCTCAGGTAATATTTTAATAGTCTTACGTGATATTTCGCTCATGGTCACCTGACTCTTAAACTACGAAATTGTTCTACTAGAACGAGATAAAAATCTTCTTGTCACTAAGTAATATGTCGGTAGTGGGAATGGAAATCGCGACCGTCATTTTAGAGACAGGAGCCCTGACCAAATCTGTCAACTGGCTTCCCAAGACAACTATATTTTTGTCTTGCCTTGATACTACGCGGAGAGAACGTGACAGTCAATATCTTAAAAGAAAACGGATAAGAACTCCATCCATATTTACGCTGAAAAGAACTGTGCTTTCACACCTTAAAAGGAAGTACACCAGTTACCGGTCACGCTGTATATAAAGCTATAATGATTAATTTCCTTTCAGTGTCAACATAATGGGTGGTTAGCTCGCCTTGGCGTGTTCGGTCGTCTTCAAGAGCTCTCACTATACAAACAACCTTCAGGAAGCGAGGCGATGCTCAGTAACACTGCCGTCACTATCAAACTATATGCTATCCTGTTGAAAGTTGCTAACAGCAAAGAAGAGAAGTTTGATACGTAAGTTGATTGAATTATTTCACTCAGATCCGGTCAGAAAACACCGAGATACACACACCATGACTCAGCCAGGAATCGAACCAACGACTTGTACCATTACTTGTAAACTATTCGGGGTGCATTCCGCAAAACAAAAAACTTCGTGTTTGATATTTTGCTTGCCAAGATGCGCATTAGAATACATTATCATATTTTATCTCTCTCTCGCGTTCTCTGTGCGTCAAAACACAACACCATTGCGATCGCCAACCCGCCTGCCAAGCGTGGCGATTATTGGCATTTACCCCCAAATTAACATGGAAATTAAAATTATTGGGGTAGGCCCTCGTCCAGCAGTGGACGTCGCGTCGCTACTGATAATCATATTTACACATTCGTTTTATTTTATCTGTTTTCAGACAAGAAACAAAATTTACGTCACTGTCTGTATTGGAACTTGAAGATTTAACGGCAATAGCATCTTCGTTGGGTCTCTGGGACTTGCTACCAATATTTAACATACATCGTGGTCACCCTAGTCTTTTACTTTCCGGCATGAGACACAAAGGGACAATGTGCCGTGGTGCTCTAGACTTTTTACTCAGACAAAGGAGTGTGGTGACCATGATTCTAAACCCGAGTGTGGACAATGAAAATAAGCAGTGGTTTTTGGACTTTATCGATGATAATTATTTGAAGTTTGATACTAAAATTCTAAAGGTATGTAGGATTGCTGCAATTGCTTTGTTTTTTATTGTGTATGGTGTGACGTTACAACACAAAACGTAATTACAATCCTATTGTTTCAGTGTTTATGCCTATGGTTATGCCCTTTGCAAGATCAACTTCGGCCGGTGTTGCGAGATATGAGAAACAAAATCACAACAACCTATGTAAGGATATTACTTACTATTTTATTTATCAATAGAGATGAAAACGAAAAGCTCAATGCAGATGGCGCTTCTTACGCTTGACCACTATGAACCACTGAAATTCACAACAGTCTGTCAAATTAACTTGTACAGATCAGATCGGAGAGAGAGCGGATCAGACTGAAGGGCTGGATTGTTCACAATACTCACACTAATTGCATTTTGACTAATACAGTATGTTCTTTTTATACGTATCACTAAGCCATAAGGTTCAGTGACACGCCTTGTTTACCACGTGGCTGACATCGGGAAATGAAAAAAAACACTCTGTATTCACAGACACCACACAAACGCATCGTGTAAACGTGTTCAGATGCCAGTTCTTATTAATACGATATGTAATCAGCAATCGATAATAATAGTTTATGTTGGGTTCAAGCGACACTAGGCTTTGTTTTCTTTTCAATACCAAGTATTCTTTTTTGTTTAACTTTTATAACATTAAAATAAATCACTTACGCTTTTAATCCCAAAGCGGGGTAGGCAGAGGCACTTGCTAAAGCAAATGCCCACGGTTCACCAAGCGTATTTAACCCAACGTGACAGGGGGTGAGCCCATCGCCGTATAGGGTTCACACACCTTGTGGTGTGCGGGTTTCATCACGATGTTGTCCTTCACCGTACGAGCGTTGCGTTGCGTACATAGACTCTGAAAAGAGTCCCATTGGTACACGTCCAGTAGCCGGACTCGAACCCGGGACCTCCCGGTTACAAGTCAAGTATCCGACCAACTGGACCACAGACGCTCCTCTTTGGAACCCATTATGTACTGACGTTGCCATATGGCAACAACGGAGATTGTCTAAGTTATGTTTAAAAAAAATCAAAACCATTTACTTTTTAATTCTTTTTACTTCAACATACGCATAACGGAACGTTTTCGGCATAGACATGGTATTTTGTTTTTTTCTTCTTTTTTTCTTTGGCGGGAAATTTATGCTTTTTTTTTTCACAAACTTTTCAAGTTGCAGTAAAATGGCGTATCGCAAAGTGTAAGTTGATTTTATTTTAATTTATACACATTTCTTGATATATTTTATGTAATAAGGGAAAGTAAATATGTAGTAAACAGTAATGAGACTAAATTTGTTTCATATCTTGATTCTTAGTTTTTATTTTCCGGGGTTTTCTTTGATGTTGCCAAATGGCTACACTAGTCCTTCGTGGGTACATTTTTTCAATATACGATAACTTGTTTTTTTTAGCTTGAAGTTACATGAGATAGAAGATGAGCTCTTACAACTAGAGGATTTACTGGACGCAGACGTATTTATCGAGCCACCGGAAGTGGCAGAGCATACTGACGAGGACTCTGCGGATGAGGATTCGGGCGGAGTCATTTACAATCTTACAGGAAGGCAGCTGATGGCTGGAGCTGAGATAGTGTCCCGGCGAAGATCTGTAGCGGAAACGGAGGAAGCTGCTGCTGCTGCTGACGTGGCCGGTCCTTCAGCTGCTAAGAAGCGGATGATTACCTACAAGTGGAAGAAGGCTGACTTGCCTGGCGGTCTGTTAGCTGAATTTGAACCCTCATTATCACAAATGTATGAAGGCAAGTCTTACACTGATATGTTTGAATTATTTTTTGATGATGAAGTTTGTAAGTTGCTTATTGACGAGAGCACCAAGTATGCACTATTCTTGAACTGCGCAGATCCTCATATCACTGTTGCAGAACTGTACTGTTTCTTTGCCATATTGATTGTTTCGGGCTACAATAAGTTGCCAAGTATCTTACTGGGAAAGCAGCGATGACATGCGGAACTTGTTAGTATCGAATGCTATGAGGAGAGACAGATTTGTCCAGATAATGAGATTTATTCATGCATCTGACAACAATGAATTGGATAAAGACGATAAAATGAGTAAATTACGGCCGTTGATGATTCTTTTGAAAAAAAAAATACCTAGAACATATTCCAGTTGAACAAAATTTTAATTATGACGAGAGCATGATAGAATATTTTGGCAGACACGGCTGTAAGCAATGTATTCGGAATAAGCCTATACGTTTTGGATATAAAGCTTGGTGTCTCAATGGTGTTAGCGGCTATTTGGCCAATTACGAAATTTATCAGGGATCGATCCCGGGTACAAACTTACAAAATGAACAGAGTTTTGGTAAAGCGGTGGCTCCTATGTTGACCATGATAAATGAGTTACCTGAATATATGAAGCAAAAGAGGCTGCAATTTTATTTTGATAACCTTTTCACTGGAATTCCGCTATTATTGCACTTGAAAGGAATGGGTTATGGTGGAACTGGCACACTGCGCCAGAACAGATTGCCTAAAGAATGTCCCATGGCCAAAGTGGAAACAATGAAAAAAAGGACAAGAGGTTCTTATGAATATGCCACGCAAGGCGATGTAGTTGTAGCTCGCTGGATGGATAACTCCGTCGTCACAGTTGCATCCACAGACCACAAAATTCACCCAGTTGGAACAGCAGACAGATACTCCAAAACCCATAAACAAAAAGTGAGGATTCCGAGGCCACATTTAATTTCTGCCTACAATCAGTCAATGGGTGGAACCGATCTGATGGATGCTCATGTAAATAATTACAGGATTGGCATTCGGGGTAAGAAATGGTGGTGGCCAATATTCACGTGGCTGATTGATGTTTCCATCAATAATGCGTGGATTTTGATGCGCAAATCGGATCGAAATGTTTCGCAGCTGGACTTTCGCCGCGAAATTGCAAAAACGTACCTAAAAAAGTACGCAAATCCGCCGAAAGCTGGTGGCAGACCATCAACATCCCAGTCTGCTGGAAGGGTGCTAGAAGGAGTAAGGTTTGACGGTTTGCATCATTATCCCCGGCCTGTCGATAAAAAACGCCGATGTGCAGGTGAAGGTTGCATAACTATAGGGAGGGTCATTTGTTCTAAATGCGACGTAGGATTGTGTCTCAAGTGTTTTGAAAAATATCACAGAAAATAAACTATTATATATTTATATACCTAGGTATATTTATGCAAACATTACCTAGGCATATAAATATATTGAACTTTATTTCTATAGTATTGTACTTACCTACTAAAATATGAATTTGCTATTTATTATACAATAAATGCTTCTAAACTAACAGTTTTTTTTTTCGTTCTAGACACAATATTGCTGTGTAAAGATTTTTGTACCCTTATTAACCTAGCGTTGCCATATGGCAACGGGTTTTTTCTCGAAATATATGTTTTTATTTAACTTTTTTTTTTCAAATTATGTTTATTTAGGGCATATTTAGTAGAGTTATAAAAAAAATAATCAAAAAATGTAATTTCAGAAACTTCGTCCCTAATGGGTTAAAGGCGTGTAGTGTATTTATT
>SJJU01004829.1:0-15431 GCA_012932125.1 Conopomorpha cramerella
TATGCATCTACCAGTTGTGTTTCTCCCAATACAGGGGGAACAAAAGCAGCTTATTATGGCAAAGCAAATGTTTTCCGGGACAGCTAGTATGCTATAGTGTCAAGTCAAGTATCCGACCAACTGGACCGCAGACGCTGTCTATCGATTTAAACGTATACATTATATATTCTCGGCTCAATAAATCTCACCCCCATTCCCGCATCACTGTTACGCCTGTCCTTTGTTTTCAGCCGCGTGTGTTAGCACTCCTAGAGACGTCACTTAGGCCTGTTTGTCGATCAGTTATTAACCAGACACTTGAAATCGTTTTAAGGAAACGCGCACTGACATGACATTAAAAGGTTAAAACGGGTATTATAGCGCGAAGATTAACCAAAGATAAGCATTCAGCTTACCTTCTTTGTTTGCTTACCTAAGCTGAATGCTTATCTTTGGTTAATCTTTGCGCTATAATACCCGTTATAAACTTTTAAGGCACTTAAAATATTTCAAAGAAAAACCAGTGCATATGTAATGATAGACGTATTTGTCTTTTTGACATGTATGTAAAAAAAAACTTAGCTAGTTCATGCTTCACGTTTCAGAACAAGGACACTTAAAGCCAGGAGCGTTAAAGTTCAATAGTCAATATACTCTAGCTATTAATGAAAACCGCATCAAAATCCGTTGCGTAATTTTTAAGATCTAATCCCCTTACCAATAATCGCGTTATCACTTATACAACGGTTATTACAGGTCTACTTGAACTGGTTATTCCGTTTTTGACATACAACTGACAAGTTAAGTTGAGCTTTGTGTATCTTCGAAATAGCAATTCCGCCATTATTAGTAAGGCCCTAAGTGTACGTAGGGATACAGTTTTGAAGGCGACTTTGTTTTAAACTATGTTTTGATTTTAAATATAAATAAACAACCCGTAAATTCGATGCCGTTTCAAAGTTACGTCGTACGTCATTTTTGTTTGACACAAACGCGTTCTTTCAGCGCACTTCATGAACATGGAAAAGTAAATAAGTTAAATGTTACCGGAAGTGTGTGTACTGCGTATAAGTGGATATTGTGCAGGGGTAATAGAAACATTGTAGAACTAACTTGAAGAAACAATTAAGAAATCTTTTCTTTAAAAATAAAACTACTAATAAAAAGCTTTTGTTCTAGGAATTTTCGAGAAATTGAAATTAAAAAAAAAAAAATAAATACACTTCACGCCTTTAATCCCAAAGAGGGGTAGGCAAAGGCACTTGCTAAAGCAAGTACCCATGGTTCAACAAGCGTATTTAACCCAACGTGACAGGGGGTGAAATTGAAATAAAAATTGAAAGAAAATGGTATTTTTGTTATAACAAAGATTAACCTCCTCTGTCCTGTCCTCCCCCAACTTTCCAACTGCAAAGTAGTAAAATAACCTTGCGGCAAATTCTACAATATTTCTAAGACTATAATGTTGGGCGTCCATTGACCTATTGTACTTGGAAACGTTTCCGCGATATTTCGCTATTTGAGGAACACATGGTGCCAGCCCATAACAAGGGGTGCGTGTTACGCACGACTTGCTGAAGTCGGTATAAGGACCTACTTCTCACATAATTGGATTTCGGACAACACAATTAGTTAACTAGCTTTTACTAGGGGTTTCGCAAGATAGAATATAATATGACCATCATCGCTCGCGTTGATGATGATATCTTCGTTGAAGGAATTATTAGATACTAGCTTTCCACTGAGAGCGTCTGTAGTCCAGTTGGTCGGATACTTGATTTGTAACCGGGAGGTCGCGGGTTCGAGTCCGGCTACTGGACGTGTACCAATGGGACTCTTTTTCAGAGCCTATGTACGGTTGGGAGGGGGGCTGAATCTGGGAACGCGGTCTGTGTGTTAGCGGTGTAGAGGTGTGAGCCAAGCAGGGTTTTGTGGGTGAGATGGAACTTGCGCTGGTTGCACCACAAGGTGTGTGAACCCTATAGCGGCGATGGGCTCACCCCCTGTCACGTTGGGTTAAATACGCTTGGTGAACCGTGGGCATTTGCTTATTAAGCAAGTGTCTCTGCCTACCCCGCTTTGGGATTAAAAGGCGTGAAGTGTATTTTTTTTATTGCGGTATAAGGACAACTATTCGTTTTTCGTTGACTTAACAACACACAGCGCCTTCTCCAATCCATCCATCAAGCAAACACTATTTTTGTTTTCCCTCAGGAATATCATTTTTTTCCGGGGTAAAAAGTACTCTAGGTAAATAGTACCTTATTATTTAATCCTAACTTCTAACCTTACGTCTGCAAAATTTCAAAGCAATCGGTAAGGTGTGAAATCGGAACAAACAAAGTCACTTTCCGATTTATAATATTAGTAAGGATTTTATCTAAATACACACATCAAAAGTGTCTAGTGATCAAGTACATTTTAGAAGATTGCAATCAAGAATATATTTTACAAAAAATGAATAGTAATTCATTCATAATTTATTCGAAATGTGGTGATAAGTCCAGGTAAGATACAGGTAGGAGACCAATCCAGAAGATTAGATTTATTATAGAATTAGATTTTTTTTTAGAGCTGAAAATGTTTTGATCCCTAGACACTTTTGATGTGTGTATATAAAAGGAAAAGCTGACTGACTGACTGATACAAAGTAGACAAATTTTTGTCTAGGGAGATGACATTTTGTATGGGGATTGACATTTTTTTTTCATATTCCCACATTGTCGCCATAGTAAAAGTTGTTCATATTGACGAGTCCAACAACGTTTCTAAGACCATTGCTCGGGGTCCGGTTACACTTGAATAATCCCGATCGGTCTTGTCGTCTTTTTTGTATCGTCCGAACATGTGTACTAAATAAAAAATAAATACACTTCACGCCTTTAATCCCAAAGAGGGGTAGGCAGAGGCACTTGCTAAAGCAAATACTCACGGTTCACCAAGCGTATTTAACCAACGTGACAGGGGGTGAGCCCATCGCCGTTATAGGGTTCACACACCTTGTGGTGTGCGGTTTCATCACGATGTTGTCCTTCACCGTACGAGCGTTGCGTTGCGTACATAGGCTCTGAAAAAGAGTCCCATTGGTACACGTCCAGTAGTTGGACTCGAACCCGGGACCTCCCGGTTACAAGTCAAGTGTCCGACCAACTGGACCACAGACGCTCAAATAACAAAAATAAAATAGAATACCTATATAGAAATATACCTGTCCACTGCTGGACATAGGCCTCTCCAATTGCACGCCACTGTGATCTGTTTTCGGATCCAGCTTTTGCCAGCCATCTTGCGTATATCATCAGTCCACCTTGCCTGAGAGCGTCCTACACTCCGTTTGCCGAGACGCGGTCTCCACTCGAGAACTCGTTTTCCCCAACGGTCATCGGTTCTACGGCAAATATGGCCGGCCCACTGCCACTTCAGCTTGCTAAAACGATGAGCTATGTCGATGACTTTGGTTCTCTGTCGGATCACTTCATTTCTGATTCGATCCTTCAGAGAAACGCCGAGCATAGCCCTTTCCATAGCACGCTGTGCGACTTTGAGCTTGTGGGCCAGCCGTGCCGTCAGTGTCCACGTCTCAGCTCCGTATGTCATTACAGGTAGGACACACTGATTGAAGACTTTTGTCTTCAGGCACTGTGGGATCGCTGATGTTAATACTCGACGTAACTTCCCAAATGCTGCCCAACCCAGCTGAATTCTTCTGTTTACCTCGTCCTCGAAGTTGTTTCTACCCAACTGCAATGTCTGCCCAAGGTATACATATTTTTGAACAACTTCGAGAACGGTGCCGTGTACTGAAATCGGTTCCGGTAGAACATGTTCATTGAACATGACCTTGGTTTTATCCAAGTTCATCCGTAGGCCGATCCGTAGAGAAGAATCAGCTAGGTCATTCAGCATCAGTTGAAGGTCCTGCAGCGTTTCTGCCATGATGACGATGTCGTCTGCAAATCGCAAGTGAGAGATGTATTCGCTATTGATGTTGATGCCACGTCCTTCAGCGTCTTGAACATATCCTCCATTGCATTTGTGAACAATTTCGGGGAAATAACATCCCCTTGTCTCACTCCTCGATGCAATGGTATGGGACGAGTCTGCTGATTTTGTACTTGGACGGACATGGTGGCAGCCTCGTAGAGGCATCTTATCACTTGGATGTATCGCCAGTGAACTTGGCAACGCTGCAGAGACTCCAGAACGGACCAGATCTCATAATCCACGAATGCTAGACACAGGGGCAGATTATATTCTTCAGTTTTTTCTATGATCTGCCGCACTGTGTGGATGTGGTCTATGGTGCCATAACCGCTCCGAATCCAGCCTGCTCCGGAGGTTGAAATTCGTCGAGTCTTCGCGCAAGACGGTTTGTGATCACTCTTGAAAACAGCTTATAGACGTGGCTTAGAAGAGAAATGGGTCGATAGTTCTTCAACATGGTTTTGTCTCTCTTTTTGAAGAACAGGACGACCACACTTCTACTCCACGCCTCCGGAGTTCTCCCTTCGAACAGGACAGCGTTAAAAAGCTTTTGAAGCTCCCTCAATATCGGTTTACCTCCAGCCTTCAATAGTTCTGTTGTAACGCCATCCTCTCCTGGAGATTTTCCGTTTTTGAGCTGTCTAAGAGCGATCCCAATTTCGCCAGCACTGACTTCTGGCAGGCCTTCGGTGAAGTGGCGTGTCAATGTGGCTCTAGAGTCCCCATTTTCGGGATCAGGACGAGATGCATGCGATGCGTACAACCGGCCATAGAAGTCTTCAACTTCCGAAAGAACTGACAACTTCGAAGTGACGACTTCTACGCTTGCTGTGGTCAATTTCGCAAGGTGGCTTCTTCCAAGAGATTGTACTAACAAGATCTAATCAAGATCAAGATCTACGGATCTAAGTATTAAAACTATGTGAAGAAATTCAAATACCCAGGTACTACCATGCCTTTTATGAACAACTTCCAGATTCCGAAAATGTAGAAGATTGATTGGCCGAGCCAGACGTCGAGGAAGATGACGAGGGGTTTTGATATGTTTTTTTAAGTAACATCTCTATAATTTTAAATTCGAGGAGGATTAAGACTTAATTTACTATTAGTTTTCCTGTTATTAACAGCGTCCTAATAAAATCCTACTAATGTTATAAATGCAAAAGTGTGGATAGATGTTTTTTACTACTACTGAAAAACTACTGAAGGGATATTAATGAAACGTTGCAGAAATATAGCTTATGTGCTATTTAACTTGTATGATACTTTTTATCTCGAAATTCCTACAAGAACGGGAACTACGCGGTCACTGGTGTGAAAACTTAGTTAATTATTTTCTCTCTTTGATGGCACAAAGTTACGAATGTGCAATATCTTCTAAAACAATGCAACTAGTTAATATCTGAGTTATGTACAAAAAAAAGCCTCACATTTTTTATCTAAACCGATCATCGAAACCAAAGACCGATCATCCGTTGAATTTAAAAATCACTTTGTAATATTCATTAGGTGCGCTTGTAAAAAGCTTAAAATGCAGATAGGTAAGTTTACCATGGAGGGGACGACACCTTGTGGTGTGCGGGTTTCATTACGATGTTGTCCTTCACCGTACGAGCGTTGCGTTGCGTACATAGGCTCTGAAAAAGAGTCCCATTGGTACACGTCCAGTAGCCGGACTCTAAACCGGGAGGTCCCGGTTACAAGTCAAGGATCGGACCAACTGGACCACAGACGCTCACTAATAATAATAAATAATAGTAATAAATAAATAAATATTTTACAACAACACACACATTGCCTTCATTCCATGTTAAGTTCCTAAAGCAATTGTGTTGTGGAATTCAGGCAACGAGACATATTTACTTATATATATTTTTTTATAACTACATCCTTACTAATATTTATAAATCGGAAGTGAGTTTGTTTGTTTGTTCCGCTTTCACGCCGTAACTACTGAACCGATTGCTTTGAAATTTTGTATACGTAGGTATAGTTAGAAGTCCGGATTAAATAATAGGATACTTTTTATCCCGGAAAAAAATTGATATTCCCGAGGGAAACTTAGATTTTTCCGTAGGAATGATAAGTTTTCTTATAGTTGTCCTTTATACCGCAAAATATAACCTAAGCCCACGCGGGCGAAGCCGCGGGCGGAAAGCTAGTACTTTTAAAAATAAAACACCCAGACACATCCAAGAAGTACTTAAAAGCTCATCAACAAGTACCTGTCAGCGGTGAGAATCGAACCCACGACCCTACGGAAAAGATGCAGACATGCTGACCACTACGCAAACGGGCCCGTCGAAAACCTACTGCTTCGGTGGTATTATTTGTCAAAAACAAAGTTAAATAAATATGTATTCAGTTCGTTCATGGACACACCGCAGTTGGTATTTCAATATTTGTTATGAACCTCCATACAGTGTTTGCTGACCGTCTGGTGATATACTGGTCATCTATTCCTATAGATCGTCTGTGGTCCAGTTGGTCGGATACTTGACTTGTAACCGAGAGGTCGCGGGTTCGAGTCCGGCTACTGGACGTGTACCAATGGGACTCCTTTTTCAGAGCCTATGTACGCAACGCAACGCTCGTACGGTGAAGGACAACATCGCGATGAAACCCGCACACCACAAGGTGTGTGAACCATATAACGGAAATGGGCTCACCCCCTGCCACGGTGCGTTACATACGCTTGGTGAACCGTTGGCATTTGCTTAGCAAGTGCCTCTACCTACCGGGATTAAAAGGGGTTCATTGCAAGGTGGATTGCATTTTGGGTGGATTGCAAGTTAAGTTTCTGACCAACTGGACCACAGACACTTTTTAGTTAGGTAAACAGTAATTCGATTTTGAGTAAACGTTTTTTTTTAATATAACTTACCCGACACCTTTACTAACATATTTTATTGGTTAAATATTTAGGTGAACAGTTACTAGAAGGTGCCTTAACTGTATGTTTCACCCCGTACATGCATAATCTAAATATATAAAAGGAAAAGCTGACTGAATGACTGACTGACATATCAACGCACAGCCCAAACTAACTAGACGTAGACACTTGAAATTTGGTATGGACGTAGCTTAGGTACCATAGGGGTGCACTAAGAAAGGAATTCCTGAAATTCCCATGGGATCGGCAGTTAACGGGAAAATTCTTTTGTATGAAAAATCTAAACGGCTCATTTTAGACGCTTGAAATTTGGTATGCAGGTACTAGTAAACTGCGCGAATGAAATCGCGGGCCGTCCACTAGTGTACATATAAACATGGAGTAAACCCTATAATGGAATAATTAGCGCGGCACTTGGAGGTTTTGGTGGAGCGTGTGCAGTTGGTGTGCCTCGGAAACGGATTTGAATGTGATTATGGTTAATATCAAATTTATATTAAAATATTCCGTGCGTGATTCGCAGAACGTCATACTCGAACAGGTACAAATCTATTTTAGCAAAAGTGGTTCTTGGCGTAAGGCAAACCTTATTTAGCAAAACTGGTTTTTGACGTTAGGCGAACCTAGTTTAGCAAAAGTGGGTTATTGGCGTCAGGCAAACCTAATTTAGCAAAAGTGGTTATTGGCGTAAGGCAAACCTAATTTAGCAAAAGTTGTTCTTGGCGTAAGGCAAACCTAATTTAACAAAAGTGGTTCTTGGCGTAAGGCAAACCTAATTTAGTAAAAGTGTTTCTTGGCGTAAGGCAAACGTAATTTAGCAAAAGTCGTTATTGGCGTAAGGTAAACCTAATTTAGCAAAAGTGCATCTTGGCGTAAGGCAAACCTAATTTAGCAAAACTGGTTCTTGGCGTAAGGCAGACCTAATTTAGAAAAAAGTGGTTGGGTTCTTTATTACTGTCTTTTGATAACTCATACAAAATGGTTGATCTTAAACCTACAAATAGTATCTAGATCAGTTTATGAGTTTTCACGTTATGCTTGCAAAGTCAACATCTTTATTTCATGTTTATAACACTCACACAAACTTCACACCTTTTAATCCTAAGGCGGGGTAGGCAGAGGTACTTGCTAAGCAAATGCCCACGGTTCTATGAACGTATTTAACCCAACGTGACGGGGGGTGAACACATCGCCGTTATAGGGTTCACACACCTTGTGGTGTTCGAGTTTCATCAAGATATTGTCCTTAACCGTAGGAGCGTTGCGTTTCCTACATAGGCCCTGAAAAAGAGTCCCATTGGTACACATCCAGTAGCCGGACTCGAACCCGCGACCTACCGATTACAAGTCAAGTATCCGACCTACTGAACCATAAGACTCTGTGGTCAGTTGGTCGCTGTTGCAGTATTAGTTTTAAATTTAGGTATATATTTTTTCCACGATATTACCATAAACCTAAAGGCATTACTTACCTGTTTAATAATCTCAAATAGCCTTTCAGAAAACAAAAGAAAATGCTAGCACGTTTATCGCTGCCTTTCCTTTAAGAAACACCTTAAGCTGTGCCATTAAACTTTTCCTAATGGAACCTCGAGATGACTGCACCTGCGCACTTGCATTGGATTTATTAGAGAGGGTAGGCAGATGCCAGATGCTTGGCGGTGTGCATTAAGGCCGTAATCTCAGTCGTTACCTGGAACACCTTCCTCTTGTACCTCATTTCACTTATTTCATACCTATTTGGTAGCTTAAATACTAAACGATAAACGCTGGGCTCTGAAGATAGAGGCGGCATTAGTATTTCTTAAGAATATTTCCATTCTATGTTGATTTTCCGTAATTATTATTAGCGGGTGGCAGTGCAGTGGGCCAGCCATATTAGCCGTAGAACCGATGATCGTTGGGGCCAACGAGTTCTCGAGTGGAGACCGCGTCTCGGCAAACAGAGTGTAGGACGCCCTCAGGCAAGGTGGACTGATGATATGCGCAAGATGGCTGGCAGAAGCTGGATGCGAAAAGCCGAAAACAGATCACAGTGGCGTGCAATTGGACTGGCCTATGTCCAGCAGTGGACAAGTATGGGCTGATGATGACACAAATATGTTCATGAGGGGTATCAAATGAAAGGGCACGACACGAACACTTGAATTCGGGGGTCTTTTAACCATCAAGCGGTATTTGTAACGGGAGCGGGCGCGTGTAACCGACAACACTAATATTATATATAAAAACAATGAGGTACTTATTATCTGTACACAGAAATATTATCATTATCTTGTCCATAAAAGTAGGTAATTGAAAATATAACAAAAATAGAATTTTTGAAATCCGTCTTTAATTGACGAAAATATCGGTGAACATACATAAAAAAAATATACATACAGACGAATTGAGAACCTGCTCCTTTTTATTTGAAGTCGGTTAAAAAAGAAACATTTATTAAACTAATCAACACAACTGAAATAACTCAATATTGTTCACCGGGTGTATAGGCGCGAATATAACCAAAGACTCTGAAGTCCACTCGCGACCACGACGCATGCAACTGCGTCGAAACGTCGAGTAAAATAACAAAGGTAAGCTCGAGCTTGTCTTTGGTTATATTCGCGCCTATACACCCGGTGAACAATATTGAGTTATAATGTCTGTGCGCGTTTCATTAAAACATGATACAACTGAAATATTCTTTGAATCAAAACAAAAATTAGGAACACAAAATTCTTTTACATAATAATATCTCCGACTAGTATACAGGCGACAGCACCATAATTAAAACAATGGGGAGTTTCCAAACTCCAAAAATTGCTTATCTAGATGTCGCTAGTAGGTGTCCAGGGGTTCTTCTGTCAGTTGTATTTTAGTACAAAAAAAATAAATAAAAAATAAATACACTTCACGCCTTTAATCCCAAAGAGGGGTAGGCAGAGGCACTTGCTAAAGAAAGTATCCACGGTTCACTGAGCGTATTTAACCCAACGTGACAGGGGGTGAGTCCATCGCCGTTATAGGGTTCACACACCTTGTGGTGTGCGGGTTTCATCACGATGTTGTCCTTCACCGTACGAGCGTTTGCGTTGCGTACATAGGCTCTGAAAAAAGAGTCCCATTGGTACACGTCCAGTAGCCGGACTCGAACCCGGGACCTCCCGGTTACAAGTCAAGTATCCGACCAACTGGGCCACATACGCTGTTTTAGTACAGTTTTTTTAATAATTGAGCAATTTATTCAGACTTCAGAATCCTTTGTAAAAAAACGATAAAGAAATTAACTGTCACCTTCAATGCTGACTGCTTGAAGTTAGTCATTACCTTGACTTTTATCCCCCTACTACAGCTAGCGCCATCTGTCATAACTAAGAGAAACAAGGGCACTGAAAAATCCCCATTTCGATCTGTGAAGTGGGGGGGAGCGTCACGAGAGACGGTTTATTCTTCGTTTTAATCCCGGTGAACCGTGGGCATTTGCTTACTAAGCAAGTGCCTCTGCCTACCCCGCTTTGGGATTAAAAGGCGTGAAGTGTATTACCCCCGATGACACAGCGACAGGCTACTAGAAATCACAAATAAATTTTGTGGGTATAATAAATGTAATAAACGAAAATGTAAAGAAAAGTAAAATAATATGAATGAACAAGTGTGCTCCATCGTAGACCACATGGCTGCTTAACATCAGGCAGGGTGGTGGTCAAACGCTTGTTCATAGTGATAAAAAAAACAAAAATATTTAAGCTCCAACTATTTTTAATTGGTGCGTCTTATTATTATAGTTATAGATATATTATAATTATATGATTTAGGTATAATGTATATATTCCTATGTAGGTATTTTTAATGAGTAACCCATTGGTACACACTCGGAGACTGACAAGTTATTTTAAACTCTATTACCCAAGTAATAGAGTTTAAAATTTTATCAGCAATAACAAAAGTCAAAATCAATTAAATAGTAAGTATTCTTCTGGGCGTTAAAGGGTTAATTGAATTGTATTGTGTTATTTGGTTTTTGTTTTTGATTACCTGACGTATGAACTTGCCATTAAATTTATATTAACCTTTCATGTAACCTCAAACGTAATTTACTTCAATCTGTTGTAGCTCGGTTTGAAAAAGAAGGCCCATGGTCACCTATTTATCAGGAATATAATGCAAATAAAAAAAATGAGTTAGCGTATATCTCTAACATCCAGTCGGGTACTACGCATTCGCTGAGCATCAGCGAGACTGCAAACACAATCCTGAACACCTTGTTACCCGACGACGACACAACAAACGATAATGACCTGCATAAATTGATAAAGGAATGCGCTAATACATTACCAAATACTTCACACTCCGCGTTACCAACAATAACAGATTTTTTGAACATTGTAAAAACACTACCTAGGAACAAAGCCGCGGGAGAAGACAAAGTTTCAAACACAATGATAAAAGCCGCCGTTAAAACTTCGGGACATCCAATATTACACGTATATCAACGATGCATAGCGTAGGGCGTCTTCCCGGCGTTGTGGCGTCGAGCGTTAGCTAAACTCACACCTAAAGCCGGAGACAAACCACCTAACGACCCAAAGGCTTATAGATTAATATCTCTTCTATCAGCGCTAGGCAAGCTGCTCGAAAGGCTCGTAGTACCGTTACTGGTACCGGGCGGAGTCTCCTTCCATGAACAGCAGTTTGGCTTCACTGAAGGTAAATCGACGATCGACGCGGCAATCTCGGTGAGACGTCAAGTTGAACAAAGTAACTCAAAATACGTTTTAGGTATTTTTCTCGATATCGCAGGCGCGTTCGACAATTTATGGTGGCCAATATTTGTTAATCAAATTAAAAAACCGGGGCTGTTACAAAAATATATATTCACTTTTAATTTCGTACTTTGAACATATTGTGTCTACTAAAATAAAATTCGGAAGCAACTATTGTCAAAAAGCGCTTACACGTGGATGTTCGCAGGGTTCTGTCATCTCGCCTTATATGTGGAATATCGGGTTTGATAACTTCCTGGAGACACCGTTACCACCTGGGTGTTCTCTGACCGGATACGCAGATGATGGTTTGCTCTTAATACCAGGTAACACGCGCCGTTAACTAGAATCAGCAGCCGAAATAAGTTTAAAGAGAATCGCGGACTGGGGAGAACGTAATAAACTCAATTTCGCGCCAACAAAGACCTTTCAACTCATACTTAAGGGAAACCTTAAGGTCCCGCCCTCAGTCAAATTTAAAAATATTAGAATTAGTTCTCGGAACACTGTATGTACGCTATTTAGGACTTATATTAGAAAAAACTTTAGCTTCCTCGAACATATTAAACAAATCGGTGAAAAAGCAAAAACAAATTTCAATATCTAATATATCGCTCCCGACGTGGGTGATAAAATTTCGTAATCTTAAATTAATTTATGTCGCGACTTACTTAGGGACCATTACCTACGGCGCCGCGGCTTGGGCTGATAGAACCTTTATTTGGGAGGCTCGGCGTAAACTCCTTCAGAGTCAACGGGTGGCACTTATTTTCCTCTGTAAGGCTTATAGAACCGTCAGCACAGACGCCTTACCAGTACTGGCTGGGGTGCTACCCGTTGACCTTGAAATACAACGTTGAGCATCTCTGTTCTACAGCTCCAAAGAAATCACTAACGACGTTTCGACACAATTACATGTGGCGTGGTCGCAAGCAAACAACGAAGGTACGCTGAATGCTTATCATAGGTTAATCTTCGCGCTATAATACCCGTTTTAAACTTTTAATATTAAATTAGCAATTTAGATAAATAGATAGATAGACATTTATACACGAAAGACACGAAATACACGATGAATCATAACAACAAACAAAATAACAATAGGCCATGAGTATAATTACTTACTGTGTGTCGTGCTTAACGGTTTCGGCTCTGTTCAGGCACATAGCGCCTAAACGTATGGTGTAGCAACCATCTAACACAACGCGCCTTATTCTTCGGGATGAGCAACGGTTCGACGGTGGGCCGGTTCCTGCGGCACGTCGAGTGGACCCAGCCACGACCTCCGACGGCGCCCCGCCGGATCACTCTCCAATACGCCCCGGTAACCCTACGTCCCCAGTAGACAAATTGATACGATGCGGTCCGATACGATGTCCGCACGAACGCAAGTTGTCAATTTCAAATTTTCGTAATCAATACAAGTGTCCTACGTCTTTCCGACTGACATTCGTACGAGTAGTTGCGTTGCGGAAATGTCTATTCGGCTTGCGATTTTCGGACGAACTTCGTACGAAACATCGAAACAAACAATTTCAATTTCGTTTTTTATTTTATTTACAATATAATCAATGGAGACGGTAACATTCTTGCATATTCCTTGAATAGCAAAGGGTAAATACTTTAATATGAGTTTTCTGACAAAATAATTCGACGGAGCCTAGACATGTTTGTTGGAAAACGCAACTTCACTCGAAATGTTAAGTTCAGACAGGACACTCCATCCGATCCGTACCGGATCGCAGTAAATCCGCACCGCATTGTATCCGCAACGCATCGCATCAATTTGTTCACTGAGGACGTAGCGTGATACGACGCGACTTCTTTGCGCCTAATTATCATCATTGTAGTAAATTCCAGTGGCGTGCACACCATGTAGGCAAAAAGACACTGCTTACCTTAGTATTTTGGTTATCCGACGTAATAATAGATCCATTGCTAGATCCTTTTTTTGTTGTACTCACGACAAAGGCTAACGAAAGGTCCTGTGTTTTGTGAGTGAGTTGATAGGTACCTACCTGTGTTTCGTAAAGACAAGTTACCTATACATAGGTGTCAATCGTTGGGGATTACTGCCTACCTTGTTGTAAAAGCCAGCGCACGCCACTGCTAAATTCATATACATTAAACTAACAGTCTACAACACAACCAAGTGTTATTAATCAGCTGGGTCTCCGGGAATACACCTAAGGCTCAGCCCTTTACAGGCTCAGCTTAATGTCACAGTTAGATCATTTTTTAATGAAACGCGCACAGAAATTATAACTCAATATTGTTCACCGGGTATATAGGCGCGAATATAAACAAAGACATGCTCGAGCTTACCTTTGTTATTTTACTCAACTGAAGCGGACTAATTTAAGGCTAGCGGACTGTAAATGGAATTAACTAAGAGTGAAATATTAGTTTATTATTTTTGGGTACAAATTAGTAGAATAACGAGTTGATAGACTATATAAGTCACAATGACGAATAAAAGTAAAAAAGTTAAAAATAAAACTGACAATCTATGTCAAATATGAAATTAAAAGTAAAATATATTATAACCATACAAATAGAATGTACAAGAAGAACTGTGCTCACTTGAAAACGTGACCAAAAATGGAATGCGTATGTGTGTGTGATTTTTTTATGTGTGAGTGAAGAATAGTGTTGCCTAGGTTGTTTGTTATACGAATATCGATACTTGTTGCGAATCGAGAAGAAAAGCAGGTTTCATGAAGTAATGTCTCAAAAATATTGAAATATTATTATTTATACTTATATTTCACGAAAATGTTTACCAAAGTAATAAACAAAACAATTAAGTCGGACTTATAAGCAAACATATTAGTCGCTTATTACAAATTTGTCGTCGCAAAGTAAAGTAAGGATTTTAAACAATAATAATACAGTTTGCTTAGTAATTAAATTGTCTTTATTGATTAAGAAGTTTACTTACAAAATAATTAACAAATCGCACAGTTAGAACAAAAGTGACACAAAACAAAATGTGTCATTTTATGAAACCGAACCTTACCATAAAAGATACAAAACTTAAATTACAAAATCGGCATATTCCATATTGGGTCCTTTCTGTTCTAACTATGCGTAATAATAATGAATAGGGAAGTATAATTGTTGACGGTGGCGTGTGAAAAAATTAAGATAAGACAAAGACTTAGTACACTTCAATAATGTACCTAAATATTATTAGCTATTGTCCACAGCTTTGCTTGGAAGCACCTGATAACTGCACGAATTTATATAAATTCACGCATCAATGTAATACAATTTAAACATATTGCTCAAGCGGTGAAGGTGGCAGTAACAATAAAATGATAACTGTTTATGTGCAAAATATTGAATTCTACCTACCTAACACGAATTCACATAACTCCAAAATAAGTAGAATAAAAATGTTTAAAAACTAAATAAATTTTAAAATTTTCTTACAATTGGTACTATAATAATATCTAATTAGCATAAATAACCCAAAAATACCGCATGGCGGTCTCGGGTGGCATGTCACCACGATCTATAATTTTATAGCATTTGCGTCGCTAAACGAAGTAGACTAGCGTACGCTATTGGAGGGTGTTATCGTGAGCAACTCTATAGGTAGTGCTACTCTGATACGAGCAATAGAAATAGTTTCGAGGTACGCCTGCGCTTGTATACTAAACGTACGTAATAATTTATTGACCTCTAAATATAATTACATTGTTGTTAAGAGCGTCTGTGGTCCAGTTGGTCGGACCCTTGACTTGTAACCGGGAGGTCCCGGGTTCGAGTCCGGCTACTGGACGTGTACCAATGGGACTCTTTTCAGAGCCTATGTACGCAACGCA
>SJJU01004830.1:0-22394 GCA_012932125.1 Conopomorpha cramerella
ATATACAGTCGTGGTCAACTAATTAGGGACGCATGGAACACTGAGGCAATACAGACGTTCATGTCATTTTATTCTGAGCTTTATCAGATTTTCGTGTCTATTATTTTAGAAACATGTTAAATATCCATTATTTTTCATTATTGATTTACATAAAATTAAAAAAATCTAACTTACCTTATTTTAAAAAAATCTAATTATATACATCAATAATTTAGCTTAAAACGATCTGGCCACCTAATTAGGGACAATCCTTTTTTTCATTCCAATTTCGAAAAATTTTAATATAAATACACTTTTTTCTTTGCTATTGCAATTTTGGCGCCAATTTGAAAGGAATCACTCTTACCGTGCGACTTTTGAAAGCAGTAAATAGTAAAAAATATGGGTCGAAAGAAGAGCTGTGACGCAACTATGCGAAAAGTTATAATTAATTTTTACCAGCGTGGATGGTCATACAGGAAAATAGCCGATCATCTAAAATGTTCCAAAAACATGATCTCCAATGCAGTTGCACATTTCAAAATCCATAAAACCACTGAAAGTATGCCCAGAAGGAAGAGACCAAGAAAAACAACCCCACAAGATGATCGCAGAATGGTTACTCTCGCGAAGCGAGACCCCTTTAAAGGTTCCGTTCTCTCAAAAGTGAAGTTTTTGGACCCGAACAGAATGCTGGAGTGTCAGCGAGGACCGTTAGAAGGCGCTTGGTGGAGGCAAAGCTATTCGGGAGAGTTGCGCGTAAAGTTCCATTACTGAAGAAGGAACACAAACAAGCAAGATTGGCGTTTGCAAGAAAGTATGAACATTGGACTGTTGTTCAGTGGAGAAAAGTGCTGTTTTCTGACGAGACCAAAATAAATCTGATTTCATCAGATGGTAGACAAGACGACGGCCTGTAAAATCAGAAATGAATCCTAAATATACGAAGAAGCAGGTGAAACATGGAGGCGGCAATATTCAAATCTGGGGCTGTTTTTCCGGGCGCGGCGTAGGACCCATAAGAAGAATTGAAGACAATCTTGATCAATTTCAATACAAATAAATATTACAAGAAACGATGCTTCCATACGCTGAAGAAGTTTTACCGGTCTCGTGGACGTTTCAACACGATAACGACCCCAAACATACAGCACACTCTGTACAATCGTTCCTCAGACAAGAGTTAGTAACAGTACTAGATTGGCCTGCGAACAGCCCAGACCTCAACCCGACAGAGCACTTATGGCACGAAGCGAAAAAAAAATGTGCAACTCAACGCACAAGCTCAAAACATCAGCTGTTTGACACATTCAAAAGTATTTGGAATAATATTTCTGTAGAAACTTGCAATAATTTGATTGCATCCATGCCGCGCCGATGCCAAACGGTCATAGCCAATAAAGGCAACCACACAGGTTATTAAAACGTTTTTTTTTGCTTTATTGTGCTCCGATTTTGTTAGGTAGCACTTTTTATGTAATAATCATTAATAATTTCGAGTTTGTTTTATATTTACTGTCAAAGATCTTCCTGTCCCTAATTAGCTGTCCATTAATAAACCAACTAAGTAAAAGAATCAACGCTTTATTTATTAAATAAACAAATAATAGAAAGTAGTGGCTATTTTCTTTTATGATCTCTAAATAGTAAGGATACTACCCAGTTCTTATGTTTGTAGTATAAGCTTCAAACCCTCGCAAAGAAATAATATCTCGGGCTTGAAGGAAGATCTTATGCTTTAGTCATTTTTATGTGTCGCATCTAATGCTAGTCTGACCTGACTTGTATATAAACACCCAGATCACTTCCGTAAGAGTACTTAAGATAGCTCCAGCAAGCTAAGCACCTGTCAGCGGTGGGAATCGAACTCACGACCGTATGGAATAGAGGCAGACATGCTGACCACTATAGCAACGGGCCTGTCAGTATATTTTTAACCCTCGACGCAAAAAGTGAAGTGTGATAAGTTTGACGTGTTTGTGTTTCTGTGTGTCTGTCTTTGGCATCATAACTGTCGAACTAATACAGCTATAACAACAGCCTTTTTTTGTTTAAAAGCTGATTTGATCGAGCGTGGAAGTCATTTACCTAATGACTCGTGCAAACAACATTATTGCAATATTACGCAATAGTTTAATTATAAATTGTTTACACTGTATGGTGCAACCTTTTTATGTTCTGTTCCTATGGGAATTTAATGATAAATTATAGCCTATGTTTTATTCCGATGTATTTATGTGCAAGCTGTAAAGTTTCTTTAACCTGTTCAGTAATTATTACGTGAAAAAGTAAGGAACATCCGTAAATTGAAATACACTTTCGCGTTTATAATACCTATAACATACCCGGTACAAATATTTTTACACTACTAATGCCAAGATAGCAATTATTTCTGAAGGAGATATAAGGACTCTGGAAAAGTTCCAGAGTACTTATAGCTAGTAAACTCCCCGATAGAGGAAAACATCTTCGTAAAACCTAAAAAAATAACTCTGTTTTGTGAACCATATAACTGCGATATTTCCACATCGTTGGGTTACAGAGCATTTGGGATAATTACGTGCAGTCTAATCTAGTCTATAAATCTAACCTACAACACTAACACCTACCTTTTACATGTATACACTTATTGTAAATATTTTCGAAATACGGATATACTTCTCGATACCCTCGCCCCTTTGAATAAGTCTTAAAATTGTTAAAATCTTAACTTGTTAAAAAACTAATTATCCAGTCTTTTGTTTGTATGTATTAATTTGTGGGTTGGTGTGGTTGGCTGTACATTTGTCTCATATTGTGTACCTAAAATTTGTAAAACCTACCTTGTAATGTACAACTGTTTGCTATCCAAAATAAAATAAAATAAAATAAAAAAATAAAATAAATAGTCCCTACATATTTTTTGTATATGATATTATACAAACAGCGTTTGCTGTCCAGTTGGTCGGATACTTGACTGGTAACCGGTAGGTCACGGGTTCGAGTCCGGCTACTAGACGTGTACCAATGGGACTCTTTTTCAGAGTCAATGTACGCAACGCTCGTACGGTGAAGGACAGCATCGTGATGAAACCCGCACACCACAAGGTGTGTGAACCCTATAACGGCGATGGGCTCACCCCCTGTCACGCTGGGATAAATACGCTTGGTGAACCAGTGAGGCATTTGCCCATCTCCGAGACACTGGGTGGGGACACGTGAGGAATTATTTTTTTACAACGGTCCCACCTTCTAATTTTAATATGGAAAATGCTTATTTTATATTTGGTGACGGTCCACCTCTAAACCTACCGATAACAAATGAAAAAAATATCAATAAATTTATTACATGTATATATTGGTGAACTTAACATAACTAGCGAAGTTTTTCGAGTGCGTAGCCTATCGATATTTCCCCATTTAGGAGCTGAAGTTGTATGTTAATAATTTCTTCGTCATTTTCTATACATATATGTTTGTCTTCTTCTGGTGGTTTGGTATTTTTCAGTTGACTCCATTTCTTTCAGCTTACTTAGAAGTCTCAGCAACGTCTGAGTTCTGATAACATGGAGTTTAGATAACAAGGTGTACAGTTGAAAAGAAAAAAAATCTAATAGAACACCCAGGTGGACAAAGGTGGACCCTTGTAATAAAATATTTCCCACGGTTCACCCCCAGGTGGTCTCGGAAGGTGTACGGTGGGTAAAAAGGGAGCATTTGCTTACTAAGCAAGTGCCTCTGCCTATCCGTCTTTGGGATTAAAAGGCGTGAAGTGTATGATATACAAACAGCGATGTCTTCTGCTATATAGCAGACAACTTAATTAGGTACCTACCTATTTACCCGTGACTTGAGACCTACATTAGGTATTACTTACGTATAAAGATATCATGATGATCTGAGGGGTTCAGTTACATAACCCACAGGGGCGCCCTTTTATTTTATTTTATTTTATTTAATGTTCATAGCATTTAGTGCCCTTGAGCTGTTCACCAGTCAGGTATGTATCCGACCTTCATGTGGGTATTCATCACGATGTTGTCATTCAATCCGTACGAACGTTGCGTTACATACATAGACTCTGAAAAAGAGTCCCATTGGTACGCGTCCAGTAGCCGGACTCGCACCCGCGACCTCTCAGATTTCAAGTCAAGTATCCACCCAACTGGACCACAGACGCTCAAACGCCCCTCGTCATACAAACTTCAGCTTATTGCCACTTTATATCAAGTGATGAGGTTTTTTTTTGGTTTGACATAGGGCAACACCACATAAATAATACAAAAAACAAGAAATAAAATAAAAAGAAATAATGCCAATATATGCATAATTCACTCTCCCGAAATGGGGAATTTCTGGGGACAAATTTTGTTTAGAAAGTATGACAGTAAGGACTGTTCTCAGCCCGAAAATTTGTCAAAAAACGTCAAAGAATTTACCATTTCCGAAAGTTGAAGAAAATTCCCCATCGAAAGGAAACAACTTCAATACCTAAGAGCATATCGCAATGATAGAATATTTGAATTATTGTAGGGTCTGCCTCATAATCAAAAGTGGTCCAAACTTCGGTAAAAGTTCTGCCGAAGGCTTACTCAAAGCTTTTCCAACCTAAACACCAACCTTCCTATTATAATATTGTTTTTCATAATGAAATAGAAAGTGCCACCTCGAGCCTTTTTGTTCCCGATCAGCCAATATCCAGCAACTTATTACAGCTTAACGGCGGTTGAAAGTTCATCGAACCATGAGACTTATAACTTCGGAAAGGGTGGAAGCTGGCTTATCGGTGAGAGGAAGAGTGTTGGAATCACCGCGTGTCGAGATCAGAATCATTACCGCTAAACCTTAATTTAGCTATTACGCACACGCGTGATGGCATTAGCCGGCTATATCCAAGTATGTCAACACAGCATCATCAAAAATTACTATGGAATGTAAGATAAATCGTTAGTTCCGAACGCCGAATAGCTGGTGACGAGAAAGTAGGTAATATGTGACGGGTTCAACTTCCAGCAGAGTCATGTGCCGTTGTGAGGCGAATGCCACGCCACGGCCACGCCGCCGCCGCCGCCGCTTGATTAGCCTCGAACTGTCATAAAATATTGAATGAATCCATATACAAAATAAGGTTAAGTATACGGTGAAAATTCCTTCACTTACAAGGCTTTGTTGGTTCTTCTCACAATGCATTAATGGTTGAGCCCATCTCAACCTATCCACTACATGTACACTGCACACAAACTTTTTCTTGTCCCCTCTCGCTCGCAACCTATCCCTCCTTGCTCTTACCTTGCGGCGGAGGAAGAAAAAAAAGAAGAAAAACTCCACCGCGCATGCGCACTACGTACATAGTGAAAAAAGGCGAATAGCGTTTTTTCCTGTGTAACTTCCGAATGACCCGGCGAACTTCGTTCCGTCAAGTTATTTTTTTTAATTCGTAGTTTTAATTGATCTGAAACACGTTTAAAAGCCTGCTTAAGTTATGTATCCCGAAAGTTGTAAAGGGCATGTGATGGAAGCGATGATGGTACAATTATTGCTTTGTTGGCAAGAGAGATCAACTTGTGATATAGTAAATAAACTTTAAAAGGTGTGTGCGTCAAGCAAAGTGTGCCACAAGTGCGAAGCGCATCAACCTCTTCCTCCCGAACATAATCGGCACCAGCGCAAGTTATTTAAGTATACCCCTTTTCCACTCCCCCTATTAATAAAAGGTTTTATTTCACTGGCCCTTTTGGATTTGTACGTACTTATACGTAGTGAACAAGCATTTGACCACCATCCTAGCTGATGTTAAGCAGCGATGTGGCACACTTGTTCTTTAGGTACCTATTCAACCGGTTAAGGTGCACAAGTCATAGGTCGTTGCCGTCATAAGGTTCATGTACCTTTGGTAAATACTTAATAAACTCTAACAGAGTTTTATCATGTGTTTGGTGGTAGGAAATAGGCTCTGAATAACTCCAACGCCACAATGTCTGATGGCAAACCGCAATTCCCTGATGACTAAATGAAACAACAACCTCCCTACTACGATATATACACTTCACGCCTTTTAATCCCAAAGCGGGGTAGGCAGAGGCATTTGCTACAGCAAATACCCACGGTTCACCAAGCGATAACCCAACGTGACAGGGGGTGAGCTTTCAACGTTATTGAAAGCCACAGACCAAGAACAAATGAACATGCAATCCTAAACTGACGTTTAGAATAAAACGAGACAACGATATGAAAAACATGCAGGAGTGAAAGAGTCAGAGACAATATCTTCTGTCCCTTACTGCGTATCAGTTAATCATCAGCCTTTTATATGCTGACGATCAAGTTCTTCTTGCACCGTCGGCGTATGAATTGCAGCAGATGATTAATTGTATGAATGAGTCATTGAAAAGGAAAGGAATGAAAGTGAATGCTAGTCAGACCAAAGTAATGGTAGTCGAAAATAATGAAAGGACAGTTTGTGAGTGCATGATTGACGGTGAGAAAGTTGAACAAGTGGATGAGTTTGTATATTTGGGATCTCTATTTACAAGGGATGGAAAGTTTGACAAAGATATTGAAAGAAGAGTGAGTGCGGGTAATAAGGTTAACGGTGCCCTTCGCAGTGTTATGGAGAGCCAATTCATGTCGAAAAAGGCAAGATTGGCTGTCAATGACGCTGTACTGGCACCTACCTTAATGTACGGGAGTGAAAGTTGGGTATGGCAGAAGAAGCATAAAAGTACAGTCAATGCCGTAGAAATGCGGTCATTGCGGAGCATGAAAGGCGTGACATTGAATGACAGGATAAGGAATAGTGTGATAAGGGAAAGTTGCGGTTTGAAGGAAGACGTAGTGACCAAGATTGAAAAGGACATGCTTCGGTGGTTTGGGCATATGGAGAGAATGGATGAAAGTCGATTGGCGAAAGAGATTTATATGGGCGATGTAATGGGCCGGGTGAGTAGAGGTCGCCCCAGAAGGACATATACAGACCAGATTGGTGATGTCCTGGACGAAGGTGGCGTGAAAAGTATTCGAAACCGAAGGTCATGTATGAAAAGATGTATGAATGTAGATGAAGCGAAAGGGGTATGTCAGGACCGTGACAAATGGAGATCTGTAGTATCTGCCTACCCCTCTGGGAGACAGGCGTGAAGTGTATGTATGTAAAATGTACTTGATCCCTAGACACTTTTGGTGTGTGTATGTTACTAAGGTTATATTCTGGCTTGAGAGGCTTTAGCTCTCAGAGCGTAGGTAGGTTAGGACTTAATGTTTTTTTTCCAGGAATAACTTGAAAAAAAGAGCGTTGTAGCTTTAGGAAAAACAACCAGCGATTATAGATGGAGGACGGTAAGTGTAGGAAATGAAAGGTGAGAAACAATTTATTTTCACGTTTATATCAAGCTAAAATAAGTAGCACAATTATCTTTATCTTTAAACGAGCAATTCTTGTATATATATATATATATAATTGGGATCTCGGAAACGGCTGCACCGATTTGCATGAAATTTGGTATGTAGAGGGATTTGGGGGCGATAAATCGATCTAGCTAGGTTTAATTTTTAGAAAACATCTTTCCAATCGTGTTTTCGGGCATGAAAAATTGCTCAAATTGTTAATACGACTCTTACTGACATTTATTGCCGAGTAGTAATACTATGCTATACGTAGGATGGTGCGGGGGACGTTTTGGTTTTGAAGTAACTAGAGATGGGTTTATGAAAAAATCGAAGGAAAATAATCGATTTTTTTACTTCGAGCGAAGCTCGGTCGTCCAGGTACTTGTTATTAATCGACTGAGAGTCAAGAGACCTCGCGCCATCTTTTAAAGGTCCCTCGAGGATGTCCTTGAAACAGGACCAGGAATAATCTGGATGGTCCTAAAAATAGTCTGACACCAGTATTGCTCGAGTTAGCTATTGGATGGATAAAGATAGTTTGTTTGGTGTCAAGAAACTCTTCACGTTTAGGTATATCAAGCAGTGGCGTGCCGTGAAATTTTCATCAGGGTAAGCTGTCTCCTATGAGTAGGTACATACGACACTAAAATAACATTAAGTAGGTACCAATTTTGTGCCAGACTACAAAATTTTTCAATAGAAGATCACAACATCAATCACTAGTTTAGCAAAATTAATATCTAATTACGTTACTTCCCAAAATTTTGCTAAGCAGCTGATTCAGGCGCTGTATGCCAGAAACAGAACTGAACAGATCGTTGTGGAATGTGGATGCCTTCCTCTTCCCAAAGCACTAAATACCTTAGTCTGCCTAACTAAGTAAATACACTAAAAAAACAATAAACTACCTCATAATACCTTGTGTTTGCTCCAAGTTCAAATAAAAACAATCCCGGCGAAATTCGTCCGCGACTCTGCACTTTTCACTCATATTTAGTTCAGAGAATCGACCCACATTTGTAAATAAACACTTTTATACACATCACTTTCACACCTTAGTCTCCATTTTTGTCTAATTTAATTATTAAAATAGGCGCGAATGAACGTACATAACCTAAAACAGTGCGCTCCATTGTAAATAAACAATGCTTGCAATATGTCAACATGGCCGGCAACATCTCTCTCGCTCGCTCACACATACACTCTTTCTCTGTCGCACATATTTACGCACTGTCATAGCATTCTAGCCCTTATTATTCCAATAATGTATGAAAAATCGCGGAAGAAGCTGCGCTTACGCTGTGGCGTAAATTTCTCCATATTTTTCATAGTAACGCTCCGCGCTAATAGACCGAGGTGAAAGGGATGTATACAGAGAAAGAGAAAAAATAGGAAGCTTGAGGTCTAGCAGCTTCCCCGGGCTAGACGATGCGACGAAGCGGCAACGTCCCATGAATTTGTTTTCGTTGATGCGCTAAATACTATGTTTTGATTGGTTGAGGCGAAATTTGTGTTACGTATCGATGGAACGATGAGGCAACATTGCACGAATTTGTTTTCGTTGACACGCGGAATAATAGATTAATGAGAGATTAGTGTTTTGATTGGTCTAGAACGAATTTGGGTTTTCGATGCACATTTTAAATAACCGAAAGTCTGTTATTGATAAATTGCCTAATTTACAGTACCTACGTGACGACTAAATGTGTTATAGATACCTAACTACGCTAATTGTTTTAGTCAATTTGCCAGGGTATGCAGAGCTTATTTGCTTCTATGGACGTACCGCCCCTGATATCAAGCTAAAATAAGTAGCACAATTATTGTTATTAATCGACTGAGAGTCAAGAGACCTCGCGCTATCTTGTGAAGGCCCCTCTGAAGGAGAGGTGGCAGAAGTGAAGGAAGGAGAATATGTATTAAAATAAAAATAATTACATTGTGTATGTTTTTGTTTTCTTAGGTAGGCCGAGAACTTTTCAATCCACCCTCGTATTTTGAATACTTATTATTGTCAAAATGTTTATTTTATGTAATTAGAATACTGGATTCTTTAACATGAATAATTTTATTTTAACATGTTTTTAGTAAATTTACGAAGTACTTAAGGCGAAATATTAAAATCTGTGACTTAGGCCACTGAAGCGCTGACAGCCTCAATTTAGATTCTGCTATCCTGGTACTGAGTACGATAAAAAGCCTAGTACGGTGAGAATATTGAATACTATTTCTTTCCTGTATTATTTGTACTGTACGACGTGCGCATGACGTCCGGCCCAACATTGGGATTAGAAGGCGTACAGTGTTTGAGTGTAGTATTTCATAATATGAACCTTTCTTGGTATGTTTTACCTGCTTTGTTTAACTATGCTATTACTATAATATAAAAGAATTATCCATCACAACAAAACTTAGTTGGTTTAAATTGATGAGATTTTATAAAATCTCGTCTCGCGTCTGTGGGGTCGCGGGTTCGAGTCCGACTACTGGACGTGTAGCAATGGGACTCATTTTCAGAGCCTATGTATGCAACGCAACGTTCGTACGGTGAAGGACAACATCGTGATGACGCACACCACAAGGTGTGTGAACCCTATAACGGCGATGGGCTCACCCCCTGTCACGTTGCGTTAAATACGCTTGTGGGCACTTTCTTAGCAATCTGCCTACCCCATTTTGGGATTAAAAGGCGTAAAGTGTATTTTTTTATTTTACAAAAGATTTCAGCCACGCTTTAAGAGCACTGTATGACAAAGTTACCATGATTGATTAAGCAATTACTTACAATGATTCTACTAGCTTATGTTCAGTTTCAAAATCGGCTCAAACAAAAAAAGTTACCGTGAGAACAGGAAACATTTTGAATGGGGAATTTTCTTTGACGTTTTTCTGACAGATTTTTGGGCGGAGAAAAACGTCAAAAAAACGTCAAAGAAAATTCTTCACTGTCACCCTCACGTCTGACAAATATTTCGCTCAGTTATGAGTTAAGCCTTAACTAAACTACCTACTATAAAAAAAACACATTTTTATCATGATACGGACTATTACTGACCCACCACCGCAGACTACTTTGTTATTATTGTAATGTTTTTGTCGTAGGACATCCTCGAGGGGCCTTCCCAAGATAGCGCGAGGTCTCTTGACTCTCAGACGATTAATAACAAGTACCTGGACGACCGAGCTTCGCTCGAAGTAAAAAAATCGATTATTTTCCTTCGATTTTTTCATAACCCCATCTCTAGTTACTTCAAAACCAAAACGTCCCCCGCACCATCCTACGTATAGCATAGTATTACTACTCGGCAATAGATGTCAGTAAGAGTCGTATTAACAATTTGAGCAATTTTTCATGCCCGAAAACACGGTTGGAAAGATGTTTTCTAAAAATTAAACCTAGCTAGATCGATTTATCGCCCCCAAATCCCTCTACATACCAAATTTCATGAAAATCGGTGCAGCCGTTTCCGAGATTCCAATTATATATATATAGTATATATACACAGAATTGCTCGTTTAAAGATAAAGAAAGAGATAATTGTGCTACTTATTTTAGCTTGATATACCTAAACGTGAAGAGGTTCTTGACACCATACAAACTATCTTTATCCATCGCTGTGTTTTTGTAAATATTCCCGCTTCTCAGCCATTGACGACCACGCAGCACACTTCACGTCGGGTCCGCGTCGCATCTTCACTAACAGGTTTCAGCCAGTGCCAATGATTAGCTAACTCGAGCAATACTGGTGTCAGACGATTTTTAGGACCATCCAGATCTACGAATTCTACATGTAGGTAACATAAAAGTATTGCGGTTTTGAAGTCTAGATCCCTGACGAGGAACATTTAAGTTTAGGCGTTTGAGAAGGTCTGGTCTGTTGACTTTGGTGTTTAATAACTGGTGAAGAAAAAAGACATCTGCGCATTGTTATTGTGAAAAGAATCCCTAGTAATAGTAATAAGATTGTTATTTCAACAGTTTTGTGATGTCACATTGTTGCAGAAAATGAGCGATTTAAACCTTGCTTATATCATATATGTACTAAAGGAAACCGCATCAAAATCCCTTGCATAGATTTAAAAATCTAAGCCTCACACCAAAAACAACTAGACCTAAACTGACGTTTTGAATAAAACGCGACAAGGCTATGAAAAACGTACAGGAGTGAAAGAGTAAAAGACAATATATTCTGTCCCTTACTGCGTATCAGGGTATATGTGTATCCGGACAGTCAAATTTGTAGTAAAAGTGACAGTTTGTATCCAGAAGTACATAATGGGAGGTTTTCTGACAGGTAACTTATTGCAGTTCTAAGAAATATCCATAGATGGCACTACCTAAACAGGGTTGTAGTTTCATAGTTTTATTTTCTTATGACAATTCTATGTCAATGAGTGTCTCCTTGAGATCATGTCTGATTAGCGCCACCCGTGAAATGTTTTGGTACTACTTTTGACATATTTCGAGCTGTCAGAAAAGCTCTCATTGTCTATGCATTTTGGTGAAAAATAGAAAGACTGTAGGTGGTACGGTC
Source organism: Conopomorpha cramerella (assembly GCA_012932125.1). Lineage (NCBI taxonomy): Eukaryota > Metazoa > Arthropoda > Insecta > Lepidoptera > Gracillariidae > Conopomorpha > Conopomorpha cramerella. The sequence goes on from SJJU01004830.1 coordinate 11,880, forward strand.
GGCCAAGAAAATGGTCTATCAGTTTCGATGACAACTCCTGTGTCACTAAATCATCAATAAGGTAGAGTTGTTATACTGTGACGAGTGAACAATGAACCTCAATGTTTAATGACATTCATGTGAGTTTCAACCTTACGGTGGTAGAGCAGATTCTTGGCCGACTGTACGCGGCTTGCAAGTTTGTGTTTGGTCTGAGATGTAAGCATACATAAGAACAGACAGCGGGAGGCGACTATGTTTTATACTATGTACTAGCTGACCCGGCAAACATTGTTCTGCCAATATAAATAACAGATTTTTCCCTGCTTTTATGTGCATGATGATGAATGATACAGATGAATGGGACGAATGATAGAGGTGAATGGCGAAAAGAAACATGTTGCGCCGACCCCACCTAGTGCGGGATAAGGGCAGGAAAATTATGAAATGATCATTGCATGTATTATACATATAATCCTTCCTTAAGAATCACTTATCTATTACAGGAAAACCAAGTATAAAAGGAAGAGCTGACTGACTAACATAAATACAACGCACAGTCCAAACGGCTAAACTTAGGCACTTGAAATTTGGAACGGACATAGCTTAAGTAGGATAGCTTTGTATGAAAAATCTAAACCGCTCAAGTAAGACGCTTGAAATTCGGGATACAGGTCATACAGGTACTAAACTACGCGAATGGAATCGCGGGGCGTGCTCTAGTCACTTTATATTATATCGTCAATATGAACAACTTTTACTATGGCGACAATACGGAGAATTGAAAAAAAAAATCAATCTCCATGCAAAATGTCATCTCCCGAGGCAAAAATCTGTCTATTTTGTATGCAGAAGAAAAAAATATTTTACTTTTCTCCAGTGCTCGGGGTCCTTTTACACGCAGTACAGTCAATTTAAACAGGTAAATTCAATCTCTTAATACAAAAAACGCAATCAACTAATGGGGTTGGTATGGGCAGGTCGATTTTGTCTTTCGTTCCGGGGCATTGACAATTTGCCTAAAATGAACGCGGCAGAGTCTCCGGAAACAGTAATTTTCATTCATTATTTATTAATGAAACGCGCATATATATATAACTCAACCCCCCTCTTTCTGAGTGCCGGTAGAGCAGCGTCGCGGGTAACCGTGACTTGATGCTGAGCCGGAGTCTCCTCTTCACTGACAAGCACAGCCACACTGTGCCTATTCATCTGTGTTTGTGTATTTTTATATTGCTTTTCTCTTTTATATGTGTGTAATTAATTTGTGCTTGGCAGAGAAAATAACCCCCTTACCAATAAACGAGTTGTCACTTATACGACGGTTATTACAGGTCTACTTGAACTGGTTATTCCGTATTTGACATACAACTGACAAGTTAAGTTGAGCTTTGTGTACCTTCGAAATAACAATTCCGCCATTATTAGTAAGACCCTAACCCCCTTACCAATAAACGCGTTGTCACTTATACAACGGTTATTATAGGTCTACAAGAACTGGTTATTCCGTATTTGACATACAACTGACAAGTTAAGTTGAGCTTTGTTTATCTTCGAAATAACAATTCCTCCATTATTAGTAAGACCCTAACCCCCTTACCAATAAACGCGTTGTCACTTATACAACGGTTATTACAGGTCTACTTGAACTGGTTATTCCGTATTTGACATACAACTGACAAGTTAAGTTGAGCTTTGTTTATCTTCGAACTAACAATTCCGCCATTATTAGTAAGACCTGTATTGTCTCGTCTTGTCAATATTGTTCACCGGGTATATAGGCGCGAATATAACCACCACACTCCACTTAAGCTGTGGATCTCATGTACTGTCTTGACATTAGTCACTAAGCGGAAGTAGAGGCTTTTGGAGTGGCTTAAAACAAATAGCAGTTAAGCTCAAGGCGTCTTGCTACCCCGGCTTTCCTCTGCGGTTCGGAGGGAGGACGGCCATTGCCTCGGTAGTAGTCACCGAAATAAATCATTGTTAATAAGTTCATCAGCATTTTATTCATTAGACGGGCCCGTTGGTGTAGTGGTCAGCATGTCTGCCTCTGCTCCATAGGGCCGTGGGTTCGATTCCCACCGCCGACAGGTGCTTAGTTATGAGCTTTTAAGCACTTGTTGGATGTGTCTGGGTGTTTTATTTATATAAGTATGTATTTAAAAGAAAAAAAATATATAAGTAAATATATCTCGTTCTCTGATTTTCATAACACAAGTGCTTTAGCTACTTAACATCGGATGAAGCCAATGTGTGTGTTGTTGTAAAATATTTATTTATAAAATATTATTTATCAGCGTCTGTGGTCCAGTTGGTCGGATACTTGTAACTGGGAGGTCGCGAGTCCGAGTCCGGATACTGGACGCGTACCAATGGGACTCTTTTTTCAGAGTGTATGTACGCAACGCAACGCTCGTACGGTGAAGGACAACAACGTGATGAAACCCGCACACCACAAGGTGTGTAGACCCTACAACGGCGATGGGCTCACCCCCTGTCATATATACGCTTGGTGAACCGTGAGCATTTGCTTATTATGCAAGCGCCTCTGTCTACTCCGCTTTGAGATTAAAAGGCGTGAAGTGTATTTATTTATTTTTATATTTAACTAGCTGTACCGCGCGGGTGTTTCAAGCGCTTTTTTTTAGTTGCTGTGGGAATTTAGCGGTAAAATATAGCCTATGTTACTTGTGGATAATGTAGCTTTCGAATGGTGAAAGAATTTTTAAAAACGGTCCAGTAGTTTTTGAGCCTATTCATTAACGAACAAAGGTTTCCTCTTTATAATATTAGTGTAGATAAGTTCATCGATTGCTCCTGAAGTATTTCGTCCAGGGATTATAAATACCCAGTACATTTCCACACTAGGATAACTTGCACTACGGGTGACTGAGATTGATAAAGCATTGCAGAGATTGTGCATACACAAAATATACTTTTAAATACACCCAGGCAAACATTACATATTATCATAATGAACTGAACTATATGAAAGAATGAATTTGTTGCACCCTATATTTATTTTAAAAGTTAAATTGACAATGATAAAATTGCTAAAGGAGACAATCTCAGCTAGAAAAGCTCAGAGCGATTTTTTAAGCGCATTGAACGAGCGTTTCACAGCCACTGATGTTAATCAGAGCACTTAATTAGACAAAGTTAGGTCTTTTACTGATGGATTTTGGATTCTATTGACGTTTGTTATACTAATTACCTACTCCATCACACGAACCCGGGTGATGTTTATCATTATAATCATTTAGCTTCTAAGATATTTGAGTGCCGTGCGCATCTGTAATTGGACGTAGTAACACAGAAAGGACTCAATCCACACTTTGGCCGAAATTGAGGATGCACGCCACTTGATTTGTCCGTCGAATATGAAGCCGAGAAAAATTCACATTGTTGTAAAATTTCAATTATGAAAATATCGGACATGTTTTGATTTTGTAGTCATTTTATTTCGCGTAAATTTAAAGGAGAAATCACGATTTTCTCGAAGCAGTTCTATCGACAATTATGATAACCATAGACAAGACCAAAATGGCAATGTTAACTCTTTTTCTCTTTTTTTCTTTTGTGACAAATCTAACGTTTTTGAAAGTTACCTACCTACTGCTATTTTAAAATCAGTGACCTAAATATTACCTACCTATATAAGAGGTAAGGCGAAAACCGTCAAATCAATTTAATTATCATATTTGTAGGCCGTTGGACATTTTTTTTTAGAAAGTAGCGATACCTGTTTCCAAGCATGTTGTTCTTCGAAGGATTTAGTATTGATAGTGCGAGCCAATGACTGACATCGAACTTGACATAAAAATAAATACCTAAAATACGTAAGTACTTAGCTCGGCGTTGCTCGCTATGGGTAAAATTTACCCATCAGCAAATGTTTTCTGCCATATTTTCTTTTCGGTTAATCACAGAGCGTGGCGCTTTTAGCTAGCTTCGTGATGGTCCTTTGCCTGCGCTCTCGCCGCTGGACAGTGTCTTTGCGCGACGCACTTGCGAAAAGTGTACGTGTAAAGTGAGTATGGGTATTTTTCACCCGTAGCGAGTATTTGTGTTATGAAATTTCAAGACGTTACATTTATTATTTTTTGCAAACTGGCTACATGTCCCGCCAAGGGATCACAGATGTACATATAATATAGAAGAATTCTTGGAATGTGATGATAGTACCTGTTCTGAATTAGAGGATTTTGAAGAATTCAGCGACCATGATGCTGATTCTGAACAAGGTGATATTTTTCAAGCATTGGACCCTCAAGCCGGCGACGTTGTGGTATAGCCATTGTCACCCACTCTTGATTCGATTCCGAAATATTTTGAGGACGTGCCTATGAGTACCTTGCAGCGAAGATATTATTTAGGAAAAGATAACCTAACCAAGTGAAAAGTTACAGAGCCATCTCAGCGTATTCGCACTCGATCTCATAATATTGTGTCAGAATTAATTTAATTTCATCACACCACATGTCCATTTACCGAATTTACCTTTTTACCTAAAAAAAAGATGAGATTTGAACTTTGTAATTGTAATAGTGAACAAGATGGAGTGAATAATGAACAAGTCGCTACAACGGCGAGAAAAAAATGCGCTACAGCAAGATGTCAAGTTTGTTCACCTAAAAAAGATCGGAAAACTAATTCATGTTGCCAAAATTGTAACAAATTGTTATGCCGAGAACACACTTTACCTGTATGCTTTAGACTGTGTACAAAAAATACAATAATTATTACCTAAAAATGTAGTTTTCCTAAATGTAAGACTGATTTGTTTAGAATGTCTAATATGTTTTTGTTGCAATTTTCGTTGCTGATTTATGAAAAAAAAAATAAGATAAATATTTTTTCTTTCTACTTTTTTATGCAAGAATTACTAATACTTAAAATAATGAAAAGATGTAATTGTGATGTTTTCTAAGAAAAAACATAAAATTACTGTTTTTGAACGTTAGGAGGTAAAAATTTATTAACATTTGCTAGACATTAGTAATCTTTCTTTGTTCTGAAAAATAAAAACAGGTAAATTTAAACTATTACTTTTATTTTAAATTTAAGTATGTACTCTTTCAATTTAACACGATGAGTAAAATTAAAATAACAACACTTAATAAAAATACGCATTTCAATATCTGGGTATTTTTCACCCGTAGCGAGCATTCCTGTTGCCCAAATGGGTGCGACGAACGCCGAGTTAGTAGTGGCGAAGAGACGAATTTTTCGGAAGGTAACCCCAAACCAAAAACTTACCTATATAAGTATCAAATGCGCCGCACGCATCCCGATGTTTAGGTAGGTACCAACATAACGTAAGAAGGTACTTTGCAGTAGGTAAGTACCTATATTTCACAACACTCGTTTTAAAATATAGGTAACTGGTAGTTTTTTAGGTTATAAAGTTATCCCAGTAAGAAAAAGTAATGGGAATCATAAAATGTTCCAGTATCCACATTAACAGCGTCACTTAGGCAAGACACTAACACATTGCAGTGATTACCACAATATTACAAACTCAAGCACGCAAAATCAAAACAAATTGAAAACTTGAATCAAAACAAACAACGAACTAAAAAAGTACCTACGACTATGAACGACAAGTCGGCGAACACCACACGTAATGGAACCAAATTCGCGCGATTTTTAACCCTATGTGACAATTATTGTGACAACAATCGGAAATAAAAAATATACAAACGTAAGATCAAGACACGATCCAGATTATGCTATCACATACTTTTCACATATTTAAGAATAATAAACTAACCTAAAAGAAACAATTAATAATTATTATCAGAATTAAAAAAAAAACTGCAATGGTAACAATTAAACGAAAAAAAGTATTATTTCTATACAAAATTTTATCTAATCAATCTAAGAACGAAAATCAATCATAACTCTACTACGATAAGGCTCATATTGCGACTCAAAAGAACACGAGGGAACACGGCCGCGAGCGGCTTACCTATTCCTTGGCATTTAGTACCTACGTTGAAATTTGTAGGTATTGTAGACAAATAATTGGCGTACATTGGCGTGCAATTGGAGAGGCCTATGTCCAGCAGTGGACAAGTATGGGCTGATGATGATGATGACTTTAAAAATCCTGTCGCCTTCTATACGGACTGCTTGAAGTTAGTAATTTCGTTGACATTTGTCCCCCTAATACAGCTAGCGCCATCTATCATAACTAAGAGAAACAGGAGCCCTGAAAATTCCCCATCATAAATTGACGTTTGGAATAAAACGAGACAACGATATGAAAAAAAAAACATGAAGGAGTGAAAGAGTAAGAGACAATATCTTCTGTTCCTTACGCCCGTATCAGGGTGAATCTGGATCCAAACTGTCAAATTAGTAGTAAAAGTGATAGTTTGGCCTCTTGCTATCCAACAGTGAAAGATTTTTTCAAATCTGTCCGGAAGTTTTAGATTTGCCTCTGTTCATCTGTATCCTGCTCAGTATAGCCTGGAGGGTTCAAATCACGGGTAAATAGGAATCTAATTACCAAGTGTTCTCCATCGTAGACCACATCGCTGCTTAACATAAGGGCAAGAACGCTTGTTCACTGTGTTTAAATAAAATACCATATAAATAAAACAAATATAATTAAGTATATAATAAAGCAATTTATTCATTAAGTTGAACTTCAAGAAGTAGCTTAAACACTTAACGTTGTATTCATAAAGTTAGAACAGCTTTAGTGCACTGTTAGTGAAGGTCTCATAACCTGGTCAAATGTACTCCAAATACGGTCAAACCAGTCTAAGTTGATACACGTCAACTAGTTAGTCAATGTTTTAACTTTTTATGAATACGACGGTTACTTAGTAAGGTGATATTTTAGAGGTGTATTCAGTGAGTTATCGGCATAAGATATTTTATTTAAAAAAGTAAATAACAACGAACGTTTATATGTATAATACATGCATATAATAGCAGAGAAACGCTGTTAACAATGTAAGTACATTGGCAATACAACGTTTGCCGGCTTTGAGTATAAAAGCGTTGCTTTTAAATATGAAACAAATTACCTATTCCTATAATTTCACATTTAAGTAATAATCAAATTAATCTCTATGGGTTAAATACGCTGGTGAACCCTAGGCATTTGCTTATCGTGATTTAAAAGGCGTGAAGTTTATTTTTTAATCTATTTAAATTGACTTTAAAAAGAAGGTTCGGCGAATTTGACCGTAAATTTATTTCTGCGTGTTCGCTAAGCAACACAGTTTTTAGCGCCGTTTTCTGAACTGATTTTCTTGAGTCCTTTTTTTGTTGAAAAGAAATATCCCAAAAGTCCCGGTAACACACTGTATACGACAAATTACACATCATTTCTAAACGTTATTATGCAAATACAATATGGAATTCTTCAGTCACTTTAAATACCTAGCCAAGTCTGATTTTTACTCTGAGCAAAAAGGACCCTGAACAATAGTCTTAGAAACGTTGATAAGCTCATCAATATAAATAAGATTTACTGTGGCGAGATGCGTGGAAAAAGAACTTTTTTGTAGACGACTTTTTTTCATTTCGCCCCATTCTCGTCATACCAAAAGTTGTTCATATTGTCGAACACAACAACGTTCCTAAGGCCATTTCTAGGGTACCAATTCACACAGTAGATAACATTACATTATAAATACCTATGCTTAGAAGTAAAATATGTAGCTAATGAACAATTGTGATCCATGGTCCACCACATCTCTGCTTCACATCAGACAGGATGGTGGTCAAACGCTTTTTCGGAGAGAAATAAGAAAAAAAAAAAAAAACTGTGAAAATTAAAAAGAAAATCTTTTCATAATGGGGAATTTTCTGTGACGTTTTTCTGACAGGTTTTCGGGTTAACCCTTTACCAGGCAGAAGGTTTGTGTTGATTAATTGGTTTTAGACTGCATTTCAACGTCCTAAGATTCATACATACATACATACATACACTTCACGCCTGTCTCCCAGAGGGGTAGGCAGAGACTACAGATCTCCATTTGTCACGATCGCTTCATCTACATTCATACATCTTTTCATACACGACCTCCGGTTTCGAGTACTTTTCACGCCACCTTCGGTCAGGACATCACCAATCTGGTCTTTATATGTCCTTCTGGGGCGACCTCTACTCACCCGGCCCATCCTAAGATTCAATATTGAGTTTTATATTCCTTCTTCCTGATAAAGGGTTAAGAACTGTCGGTACTGTCAACATTTATTTGGAAATGAGTGATAACAGTTCTAAACCCGAAAATCTGTCAGAAAAACGTCAAAGAAAATTCCCCATTAAAGTCGATACTTAACCTAAGAGATATCCGATCTCTGACAACACCAATCAATCAATCAACAATTTCAATCAATATTGAAAGAAACACACACGACACAGAAACTACTAGCGAACTATATGTGGTGGAGGAATGTGAGCTCAATCCTTAATCAAACAAAGGCTAGTATATTCTCATTCAATGTCTTCACTGGAATTATCTAAATATCTCAGAGAAGTATGTAACACTACTGGAGATGGGTTTTGACCCGGGTTTTTACCTTGCCAACGGGTTTTAACCCGATTTGCACCCATTTTTAGCGAGTTTTAATCCCTATTAAGAAAGTAGGATCTACAAAACGGAATATGTTCATCTTCTGATAGAAGTTAGTTTTGGATATTAAAACTAAACTACTTGTGTTACATACATACTTCAAATTTACAACAGCTTACAATCTTTGGTATCTTTACGTAATATACGTACGTAATAAGTTTATAGATCTTAATATCGCCAATCTAACGGGGTGTAGAAAAGTAAATATTCCTAAAATTGCACAACCGACATTATTAATTGGGATCATCGACATACCTGTTAAAACATTAAACAATAATTTCACATTGTACTGTGCTTAAAAGCTAGATTTTATGATAAACGGTAACCGGGTTCGTGTGATGGAGTAGGTAATTAGAATAACAAACGTCAATAGAATATGCAATGCCTCATTCTGTTTCTGTAGACAGCACTGAGCCCATTTCTATGAGGCGGAGTCTAGACGTCTATCCATAAACTAACAATGAAGCAAGACTACTGGAAAAATTAACCTTTTGACCGCCGGAAGATTTATTTTGTTTTCACGATTTTGAATTCTGCTCTAATAATCATAATCTTCAAAATCACTTGTCTAATGTGTCTGATTTATAAGACATTGGCGGTGAAAAGGTTAAGTATCGATTTAGGACATACAATTTATAGATAATAAAGTTTTACGATACACCTATTTATCGGTAACGATAGTACCTAACACAAGAGAAAAGCCAATTGGACCAAAGCTTTTGGAAGCTCTTGTAAAATACCAAACGAGATCAAAGCTTTCAGCGAAATACTACTTGTTTCGTTCTTCTGTTATCTGTGCGTTATTTCCAGGTTAATGTCATATACCTACCTGTATATTATGTATAAGTCTTATATGAATTTCCATGGTAATGTTTTATACAGGATATATAAGAACTACAGATACCCTAGATTAAAAGGCGCGAAGTGTATTTATTTTATATAAGAACTACAAGACTTACATGACTTTTACGCGTTGTTTTTGAACTAGTTAAGATTGCATTATTATAATATAGATAATTAGGTAGGATATTATCAATAACTTAGTTATAAGTTCCACATTATACAAGGACCTTGTTTATATTATATCAGATGTTTCTAGGTTGTTTCGGGGGAAACCGGCTCTTTCGTGCGTAGAAGTCACCAACCCCGTCGTCTCCCCGGCAGACGATGGGTAATCCAAAGGGATTATCCACCCGTAAAAAAAAAAGATGTTTCTAGGTGCATGATTCCTCGCAGGCCTTATACACCCAATATACATAGAGAAAAAAAACTATTTTATTCACCGTTGAAAAAGTGTTCTAATTAACATTACAAGGACTAGATTTCTTTGGTTAATTTTTATTATTAGTTAATTATCATATTCAACTCTCTTTTAATTTACCTATGGTCGGTCGTATGCGTTTGGCTTAGACAAAAAAAAAGTACAAACTCATGTAGGGTGACCATGATGCTACGTGGTTCATGATTCCTATCTGTTCATGTTACCTACTGAATAAATAGAAAAAACTGTATATCGCAGCAGCATATTGTCATGTAACACTTTGCTCAAATCGGACCTTCACAAATGTCATAAACTAAGTATAACCGTCTAAAATATAATTAATGTGGAGAAAGGTTTAATTAATTTACAATAATGTATGTACTGCGATAATAAAAAATCTGACGAAATTGCTTCGAGATTATTCATAAAAAAATGGGGAATTTTCTTTGGCGTTTTTCTGACGGATTTCGGGCGGAGAACTGTCATGACTGTCATACTCTGTTTGACAGAAATGACAGTTCGGACCCGAACATCTGTCAGAAAAACGTCGAAGAAAATTTCCCATTAAAACTTCAGTGAAACGTTTAAACTTTTGTTAATAGTCTAAATTAAAAACCTTCAGTCTACATGACTCATGAATTTCTTTCTTTCGCTTCATATTGTCTATGTGCAAAG
>SJJU01004831.1:0-12561 GCA_012932125.1 Conopomorpha cramerella
TGTTGTGCGGTGTTTTTTGAAAGTCACAACACGTACTTTGCTGATTTTACCCACAAGGTTTCCCACAAAGTATTTGTCTGCCAGTCTGTCCCATTTCTTAAAGTCTTTATGAGTCAACCTTTCGACATTGAAAGGCTTTGGGTTTTGTCTGGCTGTTTGAAAAACTGTGTACCATTGTGAAGGACCCCATATAATTGAATTTTTGACGTGGTTTTCAATAGTTGCATGTGCAGAATCAACTGTCATGTATGTGTGTCCCGTAAGCAAAAAAATCATTTGAATTGATTCAATGGTTCGGCAACATTGTAAAGTTTTCTCCGATACAAATGTCAATCCTTGAAAGTTGCGATGTTCTTTATACTTCCTGTATAAATTAGCAAGATTTTTATACTCCGCTGGAAGTTATACTCGGGTACTGTCCTTTCTACAATAATGGGATGGTACTGCCGGTAAAGCTTTTATGTAGTTTTCAACTGATGTAATATCATCACAGCTGGTTTTATTAGGAGGCACACTTTTTCCTGTCTGAGATTCTTTAGCACTGCCACACTGATCACAGTTGGAGACCGTGTAATTTATATATTTGTGCGACACATCAATTGTACTAATCAAAAATTGCAGGCAAACTTGTCGATGGGATTCACCTTCTGTTATGTTGTATTTGTAGGTCACACTGCGTTTTTCGGAATCCTTACTTCTCTTTCGCTGAATATTAACTTTTTGAGTTAAGCTGGCTATCCAATCCTTCCTTCTTTGCTCTGTTAAGCTCCAGAAGTGCTTAAAAATGCTAAGCCTCCTCTCTTCAGTTACTTCTCCGCAGTTATGACCACATTTTTTGTTGACACAAGGATTTGGCTTCACTTTCTTTGCCGCGCATACTACTCCATTAGATTTTGTATACTGCTGCCCAGATAATCGTTTTTGAGCAGTTTTTTTTCCTTTTATTTTTGGTAACATTTTTCTTTGCTTTGTCGCCTACAAACTCTTCTTCGGCGTCCAAAGAAATTTTCTTTATCCTCGTGCCATTTTCTGCCGGCTCCCACTCATCTGAGCTTCCTGCATCGCCAAATGCATTCAATAAAGTTAACTCGTCGTCAGACATATAATCTAAATAACATGTTTTATTTCCCGGACGGAGATTTCTGATTTCGGAGCATTTAGTTTTCTTAGGGGGGCATTTAGAAGATGGTCCAGGAACATTAAGGAGAACAGAAGTTGATGGTCTTTCTGAAGGTGAATAAATATTTTCGGGTGGGGAACTAAGGTTTGTCGCGTCAACCGTCATCATGGTGTTTTCAACAAGCGCAGACATAGAATCCGGCTCATAGTTGGTCAAAACAGTTAGCACAGCGTCTTGAGAAGTGCAGGTAAGAGGGGTTGAAGAATAGCTGCAGGTGAGAGGTGTATGTGTGGAATGTATGGCGTCCAAATCAGAAATGGTAAGCGTAGTATGCACGGCGTACGGAGCAGAGCTGGTAAGTACAGGTGGCATGGCATCCGGAGCAGAGTTGGTAAGTGCAGGTTGCGTGGCATCCAAAGCTGAGCTGGTAAAAGCAGGTTGCGTGACGCCCGGAGCAGAACTGGTAAGTACAGGATGCGTGGCATCCGGAGCTGAGCTGGTAAATGCAGGTTGCTGTGCGTCCGGAGCAGAGCTGGTAAGTACAGGTTGCATGGCATCCGGAGCAGAGTTGGTAAGTGCAAGTGGCGTGGCATCCGGAACAGAGCTAGTAAGTGCAGGTTGTGTGGCGTTCGGAGCAGAGCTGGTAAGACTGCAGACTATTGACTGATTTGCGTACAAGCGATTCGCGAGAAAGCTATTTGAGTAATCAAGTATAGCATAACCGTCAATAAAAAACTTAGTTTTGTAAGGTAGTAAAGCATAAGCTACATATCCATTTCGTGTTTGATAATGGTAGTAGGTTTTAAACGACAGTGAGATTTCAACTCTCGGACTCAAGACATTGAAATAGTTCGTAGAAGTAGGGCATAACCGACAGATCAAATACAAAAACATTTAAGTGATAGGGTACAAGTGACATAGAACGTTAAATAGTTATAAGCAGTAGGGCATAACCGACGAAAGACATTGAAATAATAAAAGGCAGTTAGGAATAACCGACTATTTATCTTGAAATACATTTTAGTAATAGAGTACAAGCGCCGCAACAGTAATAAAATACCTGAAAGTAGTAGGGTATAAATAACGGTCGATGTATTTGAGGACAAAAGTAAAACTACATTACCGACTTTTCATCTATAATTACGTCCTTTGCACATGGCACAAGCGCCAACAAAGCCAAAAAGGTCTAAAATTTTGTCGGTTAGAGTTGTAATGATCCCAATACTCTTGGAAAACACTGCATTTTGCGTGGGGATAAGTGACAAAAAACGCCACGGGAGTAAGCGCATTCGAAAGAGCGGGAAATTTTAAGTAGGACTGCATTCATAACTCATTTTGGGCCAGAATGTCGCTTATCCCCTACTGCCTTTCAACCGTCGATATGGTTCAAGCTAACACGAACCTTGTAACCAAAAATATAAGTATCTGACGAAAGTGGAACATTTAAGGCACATCCCTACTACTGAGAGATTTGCTGAAAGGCAAAGGCAAAAAGTAAAATGAAATCTATACAGAGTGATACAAAAAATCCGTTTCAAGCAAAAGTGTAGGTACCTACTGTTTCTGTAGACCCATTACCCATTAACGGATTTCAATGTTCCGAAATGATAAAAACACTTCCTATACTACGTGTAAAAGGACTCCGAGCACTGGTCTTAGAAACGTTGTTTCGCTCTTCAATATGAACAACTTTTACTATGGCGACAATGCCGGGGCATGAAAAGATTTTTTTTCATCCCCAAACAAAGTAGACAATGTTTTGCCTCGAAAGATGTCATTATGTATGAAGATGAAATATTTTTTTAATTTACCCGCACTGTCGCCATAGTAAAAGGTATTCATATTGTCGAGCTCAACAATGCTTCTAACACCGTTGAACGCATTAAACAAAAAGCGCAATCACCTGTCATCGAGGTCAATTTTTTTTCATCATTTCGGGACATTAAACGCCTGCTCAGCAGGATCTACAGAATCAGTGGATTTCGGTTTAAAAGGGTATTTCCGCATCACCGAGGTGTTGCTGCTACTTCATTCGCTTTTATTTCGCTCTCGTGTGAATTTCGGGATAACATATTACATTCATAATATCCCACTAAGTTTCTCCGGGAAGAGCTAACGAACAAAGGAACACTAATTACCCATCATCATAGATCGGACTTTTTTGTGCTCGTATTGTTTACACATAGTGCTTGAGATGTCTATTAATTCACTTATCGATACAACTACCGACTGCCCTCATGTTTTCGCATGAACTCTTTGAAATGACTAGGATATACAATATAAAAAGACTAATTCGCCGATCTCTCTGTAACGGTAACAGGAAGTTAGCTAGCGAATTCTAAAATGACCGTAATGTTTTCTTGCAGCGACTACTATCTATTTTTATTCTAGATTATTTTAGTTACACCTTATTCTTAACTAACGAATTTTCATAAATCCATAGTATACAACGACTACATACTTTAAAAACTTTAGCATATTACAAAGGAAGCCGAGGGCGTTCATTAAGTCATATCGATAAGCAAATTCATCGGCATGGCAAGCACTACGTGACTACCAAGATAGGACTAAAATTTCCTACCTCTGGCCACAAACTTTCGCATTTAATATTATTATTATTAGTAGGATTTACTGTAATATATACCTATTATTTTATTAATGTTCGCAGTTTTGTACGGAATAAAAGACATAAGTATATTACATATCTCAATATTATATTTATTAAAAAATATAACCTAACTATATATATGACTATGTTTAGATTCAATCAACAAATAACTCGCAAGGTCGTCGAATCTGGAATAATCAACCTCAGTCTTCCAACACAAATGTATACAAATGAAACACGCGCCAACATACACCCTCATTCGCGACTACGGGTATCTTTAAATATTAGCATTGCACCTTTTTACTTAAACATGACATATTAAACATTTTGTCCTATATTATTTTTACGCCTCGAATTCCAGCGCAGGTGCATGCCAGCCACTAAAAAACATGTCAGTGTTTGCAGATTCGTTTACAATATTAGGTACTTAGTATAATTTACATCATTATAGCAAATAAGTACATACTTCAAAGTAGGTCACTGATAGCTCCGAGTTAATGGTTGACACTTTATAAGCGTAGAAGTTTTCTGTATCACATAGACAACACTTCTCGGCTGACACAATACGACAATGCCACGTTGGGACAATCGCATGTTCGCAAAGAGCTGGTCAATGCTGAAGTATTGTCCAAATAAGAGACCCTGTGAACCACGGCTAGTGCCATATTTCATTAAGCGTTTAACTAGTGCATACAACTTATAGCCATTTCACACTAACGTCGCTTTTGTGGTTCATAGTTACCTTTACAAATAATTAGGAACTATGTTCTGTTACTGATATTAATTTAACGACAACACTTGTCACGCTGAGGGTGAGATTGTAAAGCAGTCTTATGACAAATTTTTGACATGCTATTTGACAAAGATCAAAGTTGGGACAAGGTTTGACCCTTCGATAATTGAGTAGAACTTTTTTGCGTTTCCAATCTCACCCCAAACGTTGAACTGTATAATATCAAGAATTGAAACAAGGCACAAAACATATTTAAACAATAACCCGACATTACAAACATTTTGGTGCCGGTGAAGCGTTTCTAAATACAAAATATAGCACCTGGAATACTGAAACCGAAGTAAAAGGCGATACCAAATCTTATGTCTTTTCCACACAGTCGCAATGTTGTTCGAAAAATATTTAACTTTTAGTACCTATTGATGATTAGACAATCTAATAATTAGGTTAATCTCAAAACTGACATGGTGTCTTTGAAAAAATAATCATTGCCTCTCATAGAAGTCTGCTCGTGTGAAAAAGACAAAAAATAAAGCATAATATCGCCCAAAAAGTGTTAGTAGTGAACTAATGTCACACGACATTATTTGGTGTTGCAAATATCTCACAATTGAGACCCTCATAAATGATGGTATCAAGGAAGTTAATATCTAACTAATACGAGAAAATCTTTGTAATTTGTACTTCCTATTCTCGCAATTTTGGCCCCAGAATGAAGATTTTATCCAGAATGTTTTTAGTCCCTGAAATACGCAGTAAATAAATAAATTAACCAATAATCAAAGAATTTGATAAGACCCTAACAAAAGTAGTTCTTATATAATGTTATCGAACAGAACAAGCAAATAATTCATTTAAAGATTTACCGGAATCATTCGACTTTCTAAACATAACACAACGAAAAGCAAATCTTGAGTAATTTTTCGAGATCATTACGGAGACAGATAAACATCGTGAAAAATGATTTCAACAAATTTGCTTTAATCAACAAAAAAAATATTTAGTTGCAACTTAATTCTTACCAATAACTTTAAAACATGCTAGAAATAGAACTTTTATAATCCACTATGGTTAACGACCACAATACCAAAAATCAGTTCAGAGTCTGTAACGCACGTAAAAGTAAGTGTAATTAAACAATACGGGACGCTAGTGTCGGGGATGATTGTGCGACTGACAGGATGGTGTAGAAATGTAGACGGCACACACCTTCGCCTCATCAATAGTAAAAATAACTACCTAATAGTAGCCGCCCAACAGTGCAGGTGGCCCGTGTCCCAAACGAAACGAGCGGCGCCCGCGCCTCGCTCGCACTCATCCCTATACTACATTTTATAATTACTCTGATATGCACTTACCAATACGTGTTTTTTACAATGACATTCGTGCTATACACTATAGCGCTGACATTAAGCAAGCGAGCAACAATGCAATCATTAACCTGTACTTACTATTATGGAACTAAAACATTGCCCAAATTTTGTACTTTATATTTCATTAAAAATAACACCGAATCAACACAAGTATTGATGCTCGCTTGCATAACACAGACTTATTTACAGTGCTTAATAAAATAAAATAAACTTAAATAAACGGACCTAAATATTTGGCAAACGTTCTAAAACAATATCTGTACGAAAATTGCGAAATTGATGCGCGTAAAGTAATAACGTGAGTAAGTAAACCGTGTCGTTCCCAGAGCTTGGTAGCTCATTCTGCACTTCGCTGACAGAGTCATTGGAGGACAAAACGACTTCAACACGTTAAAAGCATGGAACAAAATGCAACAGGTCTAAAGAATTATCTTGTGAGTAGATCATTGGCAGAAAATAAACTGTGAACAGGATATCTTTAACGTAGTTATTCACTACACATATTTTAACTAATCAATGTCTCTTTAATAACTCTGTTTCCATCTCCTCTCAAGATAAGTGTTGCATCAACGCCACCGCCTCCTTCCGCGGGCGCTTCACACTAACTTTACAAGTAAATTCGAAGGCCGCTAAGATATCACCGTTCATTACATAGTAATATTATGTACACGCTTCGCCCCGACCGCACTTGAGCGTTCTGTACAGACGCCCGGGACCGCAGCACTCGCACTCCGCTACTCCGGGAGTGTCCCATTTTATAAACAGTCACTCACTATTCACTATACAATTTGTATCTAACCATACCTGTATAAAAAAACTGTATGAGGCAGATAACATGGACAGAAACTGTATGAAAACTTGATCACTTTACACAGGCGAGAAACCATTCAACAGCCGTCATACGGTACAACGCAAATTGACAATTCAGTATTAACACTACAACTTGCGACGAAGAAATCAAGTAAAAATGTGTGTTTGGATTTATCAAAAACATAGTACCCAGAGGTAAACGCAGGTTCGAGAAGGTACACGGGAGGTAAAAAAATATACTGTCGGTACAAAATCGTTGTGACGATAAGGCCTTTGTGTTCAGTGGTTGTGAGGCCGGCGCTAGAAGTCGAAGTCGAAGAGCTCCGCCAGCCCCTCGTCGGGGTCGAGGCAGAAGCCGTAGTCCGTCGCCAGCATCGGCGGCTCCAGCGCCAGGAACGGCTCCAACTCCAGCGGCTCTGAAACACATCCCAATACAAAGTCAATCTCACGCATAATACTGGCTGGAACTTGATAGAAGACATTTTATTTCACTCCCACTATAATAATGACAGATAAGTTTACAGTGTGACGTTATCAATTACTAAGAACACTTAATATTAGCCGTGGTATTCATACAATTATAACAGCGCTAGGGCCTTGCAGTTGCCAAAGTGTCAAGAGCTGGCCAAATGTACGCTAAACACGGAAAAACTGGTTCAAAGATAAACATGTTATTTTTTTTATGAATACGACGGGAAGAGTACAACAAGTAAGTACGTTCCTATCGATCCTATGGATCTACACATAATGTTATATGTTGTTGAGTTATTCCCTATTCTAACATTCGAAGACACCCCATTTTTTTACATTTCACATCTAATGGTCATTGTGTATTGTATT
The DNA here is from genome assembly GCA_012932125.1 of Conopomorpha cramerella. Lineage (NCBI taxonomy): Eukaryota > Metazoa > Arthropoda > Insecta > Lepidoptera > Gracillariidae > Conopomorpha > Conopomorpha cramerella. The sequence continues at coordinate 7,485 of SJJU01004831.1, forward strand.
GCTACAAGATATTCATTTTGAAATTACAAGTACAATTGCTAAGATACCTTAATGTCTTTACCATGTATAGGTGTTTTGGTTCAAAATACATTATATGCTACTATTCAGGCCCAAAAGATCGCGCAATATGTTTCGTATTGGAATTAGGTATGTATAGACAGTATTCGACGGACTACAAGTCTACCGAAACATTTTACATATTTAAGACATATAGAGATAATATTTAAAACAGTGCAATTATATTTATTAGGGCCGGTTTGCACCATAGCATCGAAATATTCGAATAAATTGAGTGTAAATTGGTGCAAAGCGTCCTTCGACTCTTGAAAAACACGTATACTTTCACAGTTTGTGTTCCAAATTAATAAAACGCAATAAGACGCAGCAAAAGCGTTACAGTGCACGAAAGTTAATTTACACACAATACAATAAAAATAATGTAAGTGCACAGTTAACATATCTCGCGTCATTGTTTACTCACATGATCTCAAAAAATCCACCAAAACAGTTATCGTTTTACAAGAAAATCAGCCCTGAATTACATCGTTACTCAAACAAACAATGATGCAAGATATGTCCAAAACGTTAAAAAAGACCCAACAACGTAGTTTGTGATCCAAGTTAGTGGAGCGATGATGGTGCGATAGTTTTGTTAGGATGGTCGAATGATATTCGGTGGTAGTAGATTAGTAGTGGTGATGTTGCGCAGCGGCGCGTGAGCTGAATCCCATGGTGCTACACGACTGCACTGGAGCGCCACGAGATCCGGCGCACGCGGCGCGCCCGCCCCCGCCCCCGCCCAGCCCCCGCCCTCTGCCCGGGTGATTCCATAACCATTGACGGCTCGCACGCACATTTTGTCATTACGATGTGTTAGACGCATATACTTCTAACCACCGGTTTCTTAAACAAGTAAGACAATTAATGCGTAGTCAAAGCGTTTACTGTTCAAGAAACTGGGGTTAGTCCTCTATTACATTATAATTTTCACATCGACATCTTTATCACTTAGAAAATATTCTAATGTCCGTACATATACTACAACAATCTCTAGATTCTCAAGTCCGGCTTAATTGTGTAGAATAGTTTATCTCATACACACTACTTGAGCAGAACAATCCGTAATTGACGAGAGATCTGTGCTAAGTGACATGTCACAGAATTCGGACCATAGACAAAATGTAATTGCGGCAAGAGACGTTCCTTTGTAAATCAGCCTCTATTATACAAGCTTATCAGCTGTCATTGAGGCGTCCACAAAAAGTTACGAAGTGTGTTACTTTTTGTAAAATAAAAATGCTTGACTTGGACAATAGAGATTGAACCTTCCTGGCGTAGACGAACCAAATTCATAACTTGTGTAATAATCAAATACAGTATGACAATGATTGAAAAGCTGCACCCCCTGATTTAATTATGCAAACATTAATTATTATTACATTTATATACAAGTTCAACGATAAGCTAAAAAGCTGTTTTATTCACATAAAGCAAAGACTTTTCTTTCTCACATGATGTAAAAAATGTCGTCTATGATGTTTGCAAATAAGGAGTATTGTTAAATTGTGTTAAAATTTGTAAACAAACTTAAAGCACACACAACGCAAGTAATATACAACAATATTTCCAATAAAAACTTTACACAATATTGTAGTATCTTATTTGTTATCAATATATAGGTGATACATTAGGTTATTTATTTCTTCATTTAAAGCATTGATGAGTGTTAGTAATGATGATAAGTATTCAACCCCAAAGCATTTCGAAATGACTGTCTGTTTTTACTTGTACAAGCTGAAGAGGATCATAAAAATCTTCATATTGTGAAAGAATCATAAATGACTTCAATACATATACATATTCCTCAAATCACTCTATACTTATTATGGACTAAATCTGCAGTTATTAAAGATATGCATCACGTACCATTAAACAAATCCTTTATAAAATTCATCGTTTTCAACGATCATTCAACGATAGCAAGTGTCCAAACTAGTTAAGGTCCCAGGGAACACTTTTTATTTATGACATCTTATGCTTCGGCAACTAGGAACCGTTACGCCGAACCATAGCATAATCAATTAACTATTGAGTAAGTATGACGCAACAGTGATTTCACGCTATAGGAATCTTCCCTGACATTTACTACACAGGCGTACAGTTAATGTAGTGCCAATGGGCGTCAATCTTCAGTCTTCATTGATGGCGCGTGCGCCGTGCAGCTAGAACTCTGACTGTGATGTGATGGTAACACAAGTCACAGAAAGAGCCCTAGATACAAAACGCACCTCACACAGCTCTCATCTTCGTGTTACTTGTGCTCCAGCAAATTATTTTAAGGACATTGTTTCAATAAAACAAAATTAAAACTACGAATTTCATTGATAAAAAAAAATATTAAAACGGGACAACATGACCAAATATAACCTCCTCGAGAGATAATAATACTGACTGATTTGACGGATGTGAAAACCACAGTCAAGGAAAGCAAAAGAAAAATCACTTGCGGCTCTTTTGAAATGGCTGTTTAACCTATTACTATGTATAAAGTTACGCAAACTATTCATTGCCCATTCATTGAAATAAGCCGGAATTGTTTCTCTCGTGCAGTCCTTTACTGCACCATAGGCGAGCAAGATGTACCATGGCGACTAATTTTGAATGGTTCAAGTCATTCCATAAGAGATTTGCCCAAGTTACATGTTCTACTGTAGCAAAATGATGTGTTAAATATTGAAACATCATGTTTAATAAATAATGCAAAAGCGATGATATTACCTATTTTATATAGATGATACGTATGTTTATGCCATAATTTATCCGTCATCCATTATGTACAAAATATTTACAAATTAAACATTACCCATTTTTCCCACCAAAAATAAAACAATAATATGTATAGTTGTGCAATTATCGGTGAATGATGTTATGTATATGAGAGACCTATGTGTGGCAATAACACTGTATTCATAATATGACAATGTAAGCAACGGTAAAAGTTAGGAGTATAAAGAATAAAAAGAGAAAATCCACACAAAATGTCTCTATTGGAGTTAATTCGACAAACCAATTTGACAGTTCTATTTTTTTAACCATTAGATTTTGTAAGTAAACAAAAAACATGAGGGACTTAAATGATTATTTACACCTGTTGAGTCTATTTTATGCAGTAACAGAGAAACATGTAAAATTGGTATATCGAATCTAGTTGAGGCACGAGTGCAAGTATGCAAGTATGCAGCAGCAGTGCAAGTACTGACCGGCCTCCTGGTCCTCGGTCTGCAGCTGGAAGCGGCCGCCGCCCATGATGGGCGCGAAGTCGTCGCTGTCGGCGATGAGCGCGTTGCGCAGCCGGCCCCGCGCCGCCGCGCTCTCTGCACGACACACCGCACCAACAACTCATTACTACACTTGTTCATGTCACCACACTGGCTGGATATAAGCCTTCCTCTGCTAATATGCCCTATGCTACTCTCATATTATATTCATTTCTAACGTATAACACAAAATCGGAGTGAGCCAATATTATAGTAGTCTAGGCTTTGGTTTATGGCTCTAATTAGGTAATTTGCATTATTGATAAATTCTTTGCATGACGTATTCTTTTTCCACTTTCTGACTGGTAACATTAAAGCCGCCATTTTTTTTTTAAATAAACATCACTTGAAATTTCCAATCGGCTACAGACAAGAAACTCTGGCCTGGGAATGTCTAAAGTTAGCAGGGAAATCTATATCGGTAAAGTAAATACCTACAAAGTTCGACGAGTTGAATCAACAGGTCGATTCGTGAACACCTGTTTGTAACACAGAACTGGACTGGAACCAGAAGGTTCACGATTGTTACGTTCATATTTTGTACAGCGTAAAGTAGAAACAGAATCAAGATATTGATTAAGCATAGTACCGGGTGTAGCAGGGGGTAGTTGCGGTAGATCCGTCGGAGTGTCGGCGGCGGCGGCGGCGGCCGCGGGGTCGCAGGTCACGCCCGCCAGCGGCAGTGTAGGGTCCGTGGCGGTGGGCGTCCACAACACGCCCGCCGTGCCCGGCTCCTGCTTTATAGGGGTCCTGTCGAAAGATAAAACAATTGTCAAAGCTTTTTCGCACAAAAAGAGAATTCACGGCCTAAAATGAAAGTAGTATGTTACAACATTTTAGTGATGTGTAAAAATAGAAACAGTGTAGTGTTTATACTGACATGAAGTCCTGCGTGAGGTCAGCGTGCGGGCGCTGCGACAGCTGAGCGAGCAGCGGCGCCAGCAGCGCCTTGTTGTCCTCCAGCAGCGGGTCCGACGCGCCGCTCGACGCTGGAACACGGAAACGACATTGTAATTTATCCGACTTTACTCACAGTGCACATTATGTCAAGAAATAAGTAACAAAAAAATTGTATAGGTACAAAGTTGAGTCGTCGAGTCACGCTTTATGCAAGACGAGAACGGACAAAAAACAACTTTTTTGACGCTTAGCCCTAAGCGTCAAAAAAGTACCTACCGATAAAAATTATGATTAAGATCTCACGTTTAGTTAATACTTTTGGTCGCTCTATGAGAAATAGTACTAACAGTCCCGTGGGCTCTCTGTTAAATTGTGTGCAATTGTAGGTACGTGTTAAGTTGTATTGATGACACGATACTTACAAGGCGGTGGCGTGACGGGCCGCTCCTTTGGACAAAGAAACACCTCGATCTCACCCGCCAAGGATTTCAAGTGGATCATGAAACCTTTCTCATCCGGCGCAGGGACCTAAACAACAGAAAAGACAGTAAAATATTTATGCTATTAAAGTTCATCACTAGACAACACGAGACCTTTGGAATCTATTTTTAAAGAGAAGATGATCGTTAAATGAACTCACACTTAGCCTCGTTTCCGGCGGTGCTTTGATGGGAATGACGGTCTGGTTGCGGAAGGCGTGTATGGAGCGGAGGTCCGCGTACGTGATGTATGCGTTGTGCGCGTGCGAGGCGGTGAGGTGCGCCAGCGCGCGCTCGGCCTGAGCCAGAGCGCGCGCCGCCCGCGCCTCGCGCGCCGCCAGCACGCGCACCTCGCGCCGCAGCCGCCGCGCCGCCGCCGCG
>SJJU01004833.1:0-11506 GCA_012932125.1 Conopomorpha cramerella
ATGTTACACAGCGAGCATTTGTGCAATCAGTACGTAGTATTACACTGATTATATACCAGCTCGATGCGATTGTTACATTACGCCTTGTAACGTTGGTCACTACCCATCTTTAGAGTTCAGTTGAGTGGTCACAGGTAGCACTAGATCTTTTTTTGTAAGCGTTCGACCACCATCCCGGCTGGTGTTAATAACGGTGTGGTTTACGACGTAGCACGCTACATTTTTGTAGTTAGTAGAAAAAGTAGGTATGATTAGCGTGGACTTGTACCGACTGACGCAAAGTTGGCAGTGGGCTCGGCCTTAACAGTTTCAAGATAATATCTTGACTTAAATTACCGATTAGTTAAGCTTGTACTTAACTAATCGGTAATTTTTACTAAACACGTAAAATCTGTTAAGATTACATTTGATGAATAACATAATGTCCTAATTCTGTTGCTTTGACCGATACAATAAATAGGTAGGTATTTACTTATCTACACTATTAACTGATAACGTGTACAATCTTAAATGTCACCACAGTATGAAAGTCAAATGAAACAAGATATCCTTTATACAACAACGTATATATTTACACAACACAAGAAATACATGATAATGAAGTGAGTACCTAAGACAATAAATCGAAAATACCCTTTATGCTTTTAAATAACAAAGCCGGGTAGGCAGAAGCATTAAAATTTACTAAGCAAATGCCCACAGTTCACCAAGCTTATAGGCTCCCCCAAAGGCCTGCCCCTTACAAAGTTTTCTGTTAGTTATTTTTGATGCACTAAAAATATTTCCATTTTATTTAAATTTGGACATATGGAGAGAATGGACGAACGTCGATTGACGAAAGAGATTTATATAGGTGATGTAATGGGCCGGGTGAGTAGAGGTCGCCCCAGAAGGAAATAGGTACATCGACCAGATTCTCCTGTCCTGGCCGAAGGTGACGTGAAAAGTACTCGAAACCGGAGGTCATGTATGAAAAGATGTATGAATGTAGATAAAGCGAAAGGGGTATGTCAGGACCGTGACAAATGGAGATGTGTAGTACCCCTCTGGGAGACAGGCGTTAAGTGTATGTATGTTAAATAAATAAATAAGCGTTTGACCACCATCCTGCTCGATGTTAAGCGGCGATAAAATGGATGTGTCTATTTCATCGCTATAAGTGCTATTATTGCGTACATACAGATATACAGTAATATAACATACAGTTTGATGAAAGTAATTTAAAATAAAACAAAAGTAAACGTCCCCGGTTCGATGTGGTCTACGATGGGGCTCACTTCTTCATTACAATTACACAATTTAAATGAAAAACTCGTTACGATTGCAATATTGAATAGGTACAGTATTCCATCAACATATCAATCATTGAGCGAATGAAGGGAACGCCAATCAACAAAACAGTATACAAAAAGAGGCAGGTTGTCAATGAAACGACAATGCCCCGATTTCAGTCATCAATAGCGCAAAATGGAAAATGAAATATTGTTGTTAAGGCGTGGAATGCTACTGTCAACTGCAATCCGTCAAGAATATAATGTAGGTAATATAAGTATACGACGACTTACTATACGACGACCTGTGATATCATCAGCGTATTTTCAGGTTTTCAATCCGCGGTTTGAAAACATTGGTTGGGTTTGTAAACATTGTTACTACATATGTTATTCATTAAGTTATAGTTCTACCAAGAGCTGAGGGAAAAAAAAAGTTTCAAAGATAGCGAATTTCATATGGAAACAAAAATAAATGATATCTGAAATTTTGAGGAATTGTTTTTGTTGGTAAAGCGTAACGCAGACATTAAACGCTCATGCAAGCGTTATTCAATTCCATCAGTCATGATGACTACTAATACTAATTCAAACATCATTTACTATATTAGACGATAGGAAATCCGTCAATCACAATCATGACTGGTAAAACTGAGATCAAAACGTATCGTCTAATGTCTGCCTTAAGTATCAAAACGTTTTACTTGAGGTTTTGCTCCAATTTTCCCCAGTATTGCTAGCGTGAATTTCTTTTTTCCTATAGAACTAGACCTATAGAACAAAAGCGCGTACTGCTAAGGTCTCAAAAGCTGTACATTAGATACGAACAAACTGGTCAAGTTAATTTAACTCAATTGCTTGGACAACGTTTTTAGGGTAGGAACCCTTCTTTAATATAAAAAAAAAATACACTTCACGCCTTTTAATCCCAAAGCGGGGTAGGCAGACACACTGGCTAAAGCAAATGCCCACGGTTCACGTTCACGGTTCTTTAATATACTACAGCATTAATGTAAAATCTAAGTGAATTTAAGTCCTAGTCAATAAGTTAGTATTCTTTAAAAAAAAACCTCCTTTCTTTTCTTGTCCAATATTTTTAACAGGTTGATTTTTATTTCGTCAATATGCGTCCGGTACAAGTAACAAACATACTTTCTACTTATCACACAGTTTCTTAGTAGGGATTTCCGGCACTGATAAAATACAGTACCTACTAAATATAGTACATTTTCTTTATACACCTTAACAAGACTGTCAAGGCTGTGCCTTAGCACAGTTCAATGAACCATCTAGAAAATTGGTAGTATTTATGTTCTGTGGGAACTGCATTTAAGGTCCATGCTCGGTAACAAAGGGCCGTGCGTGACAATCGTTGTCGCGGATTTCAATATAATGACGGCTTTACACTGACAGTATATAGTGTGAGAATATCATGACAGTAGATTAAAATACTTCTAGCTTTATAAAAAATACACAAGAAATTGAAATTAAGTCATGCGACAAAAATAGTTTTAAGATTGAGATTTTGTGGTCAATGAAAAAAATTTAATAACTTACTTATATATTATAATAATTGTAATTTATTATAGTTATATATGCATATTTGGGTAACGTATACGTTACGCTACAAAGTAGGTACACTAAATGAAAGAAATAAGAACCATAATCGTAATTAACAAACTTAATGAAAAGTGGTTAAGAGTCACGTGCGTAATAAACACATTAAATATACGCCACACCCGTTTTTCAGAGGGGTAGGCAGAGGTCACGGACCTCTACTTGTCATGATCCTAGCAAATCACTTTCGCCTATTCCCCCTAGACACATCGCTTCATATATGCTCGCCGCCGGTTTTGGGTAATCAGTAATCTTATGGAAATCGCGATTCTGGTCAAGGAATATATTTCTAGGACGGTCCCTACCCACACGGCTTTCTACCTCATTCTTGTATATAACGCATATCCTGCATTCATCCATCCTCTCGATATGCCCGAACTACCGAAGAATACCCTTTTAAATCTTTGTCACTACATCATCAAACAGCAACTTTCTCTGATCAAACTATTTCTTATTCTGTCACACCTTCCATGTTTCTCAATGACTGCATTGATTATACTCGGATTTTTATGCTTTTTCTCCGAAACCCAACTCTCACTACCATACATCAAAGTCGATACCAACACAGCACTATAGCCAGCCAGTTTCTTTTTCGTGTTATATGCGTATGTGAAAATACATTGTAAGTGAGCGGTCCGCCTTAGAGCCTTTAGTCACGGTTCTTTAAATCGATTTATCGTGAAAATCCATTTTCACACTTCTTAACTGTTAAGCTTTATTCAAAAGGCTCAAACTATTTGAAATATGTAATACTATTCATTTTACCGCTCGTTTTGTTTCCAGCAAAATGCTAAGAGCTGCATGTTATAGGAAGTAATAACCAAGCCCCGTACCATGAGGCTTTAAAGTACCATTGTTTACGCTGTGTGACAGTGACAACGTTATACCATTCGTCTAGCGCTATCTCTGTCACACAGCGAGAATAGTATTACTATAATACCTCAAGGTACATCATCATCAGCCACATGCCGTCCACTAGTGGACGAGGGCCTCCCCCAATGATGTCCACGATCATTTGGGGGAAAATGTCCATGATCATTTGGGACGGAATGCCAATGATCGCCACGCTTGGCAGGTGGGTTCGCGATCGCAGTGGTGTTGTAGTTTAACTCACAGAGGGCGCTTCTGCCCGTCATATGGAGAGTTGCCGCAGACGCCTCGCACAGACCTCCAAGACGGGAAATGTTGGGCTGGGGTGAAGACACGTGTATTCTATTTGCCTCACGGTACGGGGCAGGTTAAGACCGGCCGATCGACCTAGCAGGTTGGAATGCCGCTCTAGTGCCAGCAGAGTACTCGTTGACTGTCTTAAAAAAAACCAACTCAGCAGAAGCAGTGCCTATGATATCACTTCTCACACAAAAGTAATGGAACACTTCTCTAGAGTAGCATTCTACCCGCGCAGCGTCAACGTGAGCAACGGTGACCGATTTTTTCGGATAACATCATTGTTTATAAACCCATTTTTATTATATTTTATTTGTAAGAAAGGACATAAATGCTAATGGTCCGGGACAAGGAAAGCACGGCGCCACCTGTAGATCGTAAGCAACTAAATTGTTTAAATAGTAGTACATAAAACTGTTTGGACTAACTACGTTATGTTTTGTTTGAAGCTGAACCTACTAAAAGCTCAACCCTCACTCATATCATAGACCAAAACTGAGGTCGCTCCTACAGAATCGTTTATAACATAGAAATGTCCTAATAAGAGAGAATAACGTTTGTCCTAATTTTCTAAATATATAAAACGAAAAGCCGACTGACTGACTTATGGAGAATGCCTAATACTATATCTTATCTTTAACTATAATATGATAGTGTGCGCAGTCATGCCATGTTCATAGAAAAAAAAATGGGTTATTTATTTATTTAGTATAGGAAACATACAGAGTTCTTAGTACATAAAATAAATTGTATCCTTATCCAAAACAGTTTCACTTAGGCGGTAGGTAACCTATTTTATTTTATAACAAACAAAAGAGTGAATTACACACATCAAAAGTGTCTAGGGATCAAGTACATTTTAGAAGATTGCAATCAAGAATATATTTTACAAAAACTGAATTCATTCATAATTTATTAAAAATGTGGTGATAAGTAATTGATACTGGCCTGAGGAATAAGATAGGAGACCAACCAGAAGATTAGATTTGATTTAAATAAATTAGATTTTTTTTACAGCTAAAAATGTTCTTGGTCCCTAGACACTTTTGGTGTGTGTATAAGTGACTAAATTAAGATAATCGAACATATATATGATATAAATAATTAAACGGACAAAGAAACGGAATCGGGTTACGTAAAATGTGGAAAAATGTATCAATACTGATTATTTTTATAGATAAGAACGATCTCGATTACATCAAAGTCAAATAAAAATCCAGCAGTATCTACAGGTCCAGTCGTTACGTAAATGACATGTCAACTACCTAAGAATATAAACATTTTTTATTGCACAGTGAACAAACGTTTAACCACCACTCTGCCTGATGTTAAGAAGCGATGCGGTTTACGATGGAGCACACTTGTTCATTAGATACTTACCTATTTAGCCTAGCCTTGAAAGCCTCCAGACTATACTGAGCAGGAAACGCAGACTCCGGCAAGTCATTTCACAAACTGGCGGTTCGCACTATGAAAGTAGACGCAAACGGTTCGCGTAAATGGTATATCCACCTGGTATGGATGACGTTGTGCCGTTCTCCTGGTTGTCCTATTGTAAAAGGGCGATGGGGGTATTCGTATTAGGTTATGCACATCCAATTTAATCGTTTCTAAGACCATTGCTCTTAGTCAAGTAAAGGAAAATACAAAGTACGAGTGAAACCGTGGGAATTCCTCGAGTCCCTTGAACGACCGTCCCCACAAATTGACTGCAAATTCCTATCTACTAACTTCATCTATGTTTATGCCGAAATATCATAGCCCTAACATCTGGGTATCCCGCCCCAGTAAAGGGCTGTTAGATCCTACTTATTTTGTCCCTACCATTTACTAGATGTAAATAAGAATTCACCGACAGCTGGATAGAAAGGACAGATTTTTTTATTTTATTTATCTGATATACAAAATTTCCATGTCACAATGTTAGTTACCGTACTCCTCCGAAACGGCTTTACAGATTTTTACCAAATTTTATACGCGTATTCAGTAGGTCCGAGATTCGGCTACTATCTATTTTTAAGCATCTACCCGTTGTAGTTCTCCCAATACACAGGGCACAAAGGCATCTTATTATGGCAAAACAAATAATTGCCGGGACAGCTAGTATTTTTATAAGTAATATTCGATTTCTGGAAAGCCAAAATCATTGTGTGATTTGTTTATAAAAAAAAACTAGCTGCATACCGCGGTTTTATCCAAGATATATTCCGTTCCCGTAGGAATAAAATATACATACACTCACATCCGTAATGCCTAAAAAGGGGTGGTTCCATCCACCTTAGGATCATAAGGACCCTTCGGCCACATTTAACATAATAAGGAGTTCAGGATGTCATTATGAATGAATAAACTTAAAGCTCCACATACCATAGTCGGCTCCTACGATATGCCAGAAAGAAAGGCAGCTGTACGCTTTCTATTTACATCCCAGATCGAAATGGGATAAACTATAGCCCCTAGCCTATGTTAACTCTAACATCTCCAAGAAAACAGTTGTATCACGCTAGCAGCGCAGCGTCAAACGACGTTCAAGAAGGTTTCGGTACTTTCATGTTACTGTGGTCCTTAGTAAAACAGCGATGTTTTTCGCTGCGATACTAGAGCGATGCAACTCCGAGAGTGTAGCAGAATTGTTCCCCTAGTTTACTTAATAAAACAGCGATGCATCGTTTTTCGCTGCGATACTAGAGCAATGCAACTCCGATATTGTAGCAGAATTGTTCCCTTTGTTTATAAACTTAGAGTTATCTCTTTCGTTGTTTATTTCTATCGGTAAATTTCAGAGGTAGCATGGAAGTTTAAACCATGTTTAGCTGCGTCTTTGGCGGGAGCACGGGAGCGAAATTCGATGCTCTCGTGTTTTTCAGGTCGACGGTGGACTTTCTATACCTATTTTGACAGTGTGTTTAATACTATCAAGTAATGCTTAGGAGCAATTGGTTTCTCAACACTAATCATAAGTAGTAAGTACATGCAGAGCATGCATGGAGGCAGAGGAGACAGCGGAACACATCTTACTGGAGTGCCAGATTGTGGAAATATACAGCCCCCCTAGCACAGCGTTCCAAGAAATAAGTGACAAAACATATAACGCGCTGCGATTTGTTGAAACTAGCTGAGTAGCACAAAGCGTGACATAACAGCCAATCAGAGCGCGTATTTGTTATATATCATGTCTTTCTTGAGGCGCGTGCTAGGCCTGCAGGGCGACTCATCTAGGACAGCGACAATTCAACACCAATGGATTGTTACGATTCCTCGAGGAGCTGCTGGGGTGGTTGGTGTAGCCCCACCCAAATCACGCACAATAGTCGCATTGGACGTGGAGTTGCGGACACACGGGGCGTTTCCGTCCGTCATCTACATCTACTAATCATAAGAATCATAAAAGTGACCATTTCATTGTCACCTCTGGTGCGCCCATAGTAGGGGTGCCGAATCACTCTGGCCTACTTTCGGAGAAGGGTAAGAGCCCTCGCCCAATCATTAAAACTAGATAGAGATGGAAGTGGAATGACGTGCCGCCCGCTCGGCCATTCTAGAGGGTGCTCCAAAACAAAATTCCGCCAAATTTTGCATTTTTTAGATGGGTCCCATTTTACGTAGGTCTATGGCGGATTGTTGCAATATCGCATGTTTGTATTTATACATGGGGGTCGGTAATATAGGTGATTACTTATGTGACTGCAGCATTCATAGCTCTCATTCCGTTACAATTCATAACATGGTAATCTAATACATTTTTAACTTAAAACCGAGGTAGTTTAAGTTCAGAATCGATGTGCGTCTCAGCATAAAATTGCTGTAAAATCGTATACGACACTAAATCGGTAATTTACTGCGTATAACAATGGCCAGTACATACATAAAAGGTATTTATTAGCCGATGACGCTGTAAGGCTATTGTTGATAAGTGGCTCGCCTACATAGGCTCATGCCAATGCTCTTTGCCTTTACAAGCCCGAATCGGTCGGCTACCAGTGTCCGCCAAGCGCGTGTACTGTTATTTCTCTATGTCTTCACTTACCACTCTTGGCGTATGGAAGCATAAATATCGACGAAGTCCAAAAGCCATAGCAGGCTTTTTGGCTTTTACTGAAGTCACAGGTAAATAGGTACCTAATGAACAAGTGTGCTCCATCGTAGACCACATCGCTGCTTAACATCAGACAGGATGGTGGTGAAACGCTTGTTCACTGTGTTTAAAAAACTGAACTTAAAAGAGCCGAAAGAGGTTTTTCCACTATAGTGAAACCGGAGAACAGTGAGAGTTATGATTAGTTATCAATGGTACATTACCTGTAATTAACCCTTAATGGCGTAAGTCACAGGCGTGTGCTTCATAATGAATGATTCAGGTGGATTTTTACCAAAGTTCCTGAATCGCGCCGCAGCTGCCGCGGCCGCCGCCGCCATCAACCTACTGAATTCCGGAAATCGTTTCCCAGAGCGGAAGTAAACCAATAAATTGACAACTTCGACGGATGTCTCGACTTCATCAGGCAGAATTTGCACGATATTCCGTGGAATCGTCACTTTACGTAAATCATAGCGATGACTGCTAATTTTACGGGGGAAATGACATCTGATTGCGTCTAATCTATGTCTAGTATTTTAAAGATTTACGTGTTTTGGATGTTTGTTGGGAATATTTCACTACTAATGATTGAATTCAAAGAAACAATATACCTACCCACCTACTTACCGACCAGAATGGACATAAAAAATAACAAAAGATTCGATTTAAAAACACAATAAAGAAGTATAACTCTAAAGAAAAAACAACCAGTACTAGTCAACCCTACGATTTTTACAGTTTCCCCCTATGTATTTGTTCTGCTCATCAAACCCTGATTTTCTCATCATGGGACCACACTTGTTAATATTTAAAAAAAATAATCATTAAAATTGATTTTATTACAAAGTTGTATTTAATAGATTATCTGACAGATATTAATAGTTTAATCCGGGGATTACGGCGCGAAATGAACCAAAGAGAAGCATTCAGCTTACCTTCGTGGTTAACTCGACGTTTCAACACAGTTACATGTGCCGTGTTCGCGATTGACATTTACTTGGTTTAAACTATTAATGTAACGTTTCTTTAAAGAATGATTTATCTGACGAATGATCTCTTTGACCATACGGCCGTTTCAAGACGAAACTCAGTCGCTTAGTTCAACTTCCTTTTATACAAAAAGTATCCATGACGCAAAGAGCAAACACCAAATCCACTTGACAGACGAAATCCGCGTATACAATACTATATTTACTTACTTTATTTACTACTATATTTACAAAATCTCTGTCCGTAAAATCTCGCTGGGCAAAACGTAAATAAGTTTTACGGACAAAAGGCGGAGGCAATAGATGCAGCGGTACAGAAAATTGCCAATATGCAAGGGACTGCGGAGACACGGGCCCCAAAGCTCCGGCTGATGTCCAAACTCATCTTGTTTAGAAAGAAAAAAAATCATGTATACAACAAACAACTACTAACTATCTTCAGTAAAATGAGGCATAGTGCAAGTTATGAAAAAATAAACTTTGACTGTAGGTACTGTAGGTAGACTTTCGATTATTCAGATACCTACTTTCAGATACCTAACGTTAAAGGTGGTGAGGTGAAGCTATCGCCGCTGTAAGAACACCTTAAAACTTTATTGTAAATATCGTCAAAAGTCGTTCAGTACCTGCAAATAAATTTAAGGAAAGACATTTTCTTTTATTTTCTTACCAAACATTGTTTGGCCAATAAACATTATTAACAGTGTTTCCTGCTATTATATGTGTGGAGGTATACATATAAAAAACCTTCATCACGCTAACTACTAGAAACCCGCATCAAAATCCATTTGCATAGTATTAAAGATCTAAACCTACAGAGGGAGGCGTCTTTGTTGTTTATACAATGCATTGATAATTTAAAATAAAAATATGTGACACATGAACGCACTGTCACTTGATAAAAAAAGAATAGAGCTTTTCTAACGCAACAAACAGGTGGCAGCACTAGTGCTCTAGTCACCGCAGCCTCACGGACACAACAATGGCGCGCCTTTGTCCGGGGGCGGGAAACACATCTGGAATCCAGCACTAAATTGCACAAGCTTCTTCAGCTCCGGCCATAAACCTTAATTAGTTCATTAAAATGTTTAGCCGACTGAATTATAATTATGAAAGCCGACGACTTTTGTTGAATTAGTATAATATACGCAGTTAAATAAAGCTTTGGGTAAACTATTCGTACGTTTTCCTACGGAAGCAAAAATATTAAATTTCTAGAAAAACATCTATATTTATAAAAGAAAGTTGTGTTAGTTACACCACTTATAACTCAAGAACGGGTGAACCGATTTGGCTGAAAATTATTGAGGCGGTAGCTTACAACCAGGAGACGGACATAGGATACTTTTTATCCCCATCCTGTGGGACGCGATGCTATATAGTGGGTGTTGTATATTGCATAAATTACTAAAATTGCGCGAATGAAATCGCGGGGCGTCCACTAGTATCTAATAAAAGGAAAAGCTGACTTGACTGACTGGCATATCAACGCATAGCCCAAACGGCTAAACTTAGGCACTTGCAATTTGGAATAGACGTAGCTTAGGTACCGTAGGAGTGCACTAAGAAAGGAATTCCAGAAATTCCCACGGTAACGGAAATTAACGATAAATCTAAATGGCTCAAGTTAGACGCTTTAAATTTGGAATGCAGGTACTACTGAACTACGCGAATGAAATCGCGGGGCGTCCACTAGTATTTTACATAAAGTAAAGTTGTATTGCAGGAATAAGCCCTGTACAGTAATAGTATCTACAAGAGCGTCTGTGTCCAGTTGGTCGGATCCTTGACTTGTAACCGGGAGGTCGCGGGTTCGAGTCCGGCTACTGGACGTGTACAAAAGGGAATCTTTTTTAGAGCCTATGTACGCAACGCAATTCAAAATTCAAAATTCAAAAAAATTCAAAATTATTTTATTAGACAAGTGTTGTAACTAATGAATCATGGAAATCCCCTTTTAAGTTATAATAAACCTGTGTTAGGGGATTCCGCTCTTACATTGAATAGGATACATTTAAAATGCCTATAATCGTAAAAAACAGCAAACGGTCTTTATACCTTAGTTATTATATTTTAGTTACCCAACTAGAAACACGATATCGAGAATTTAACTTATACACAAAATGTGGGTACTTTTATGATCAAATTACCAAAGTAAGAACAAAAGCCGCTCGAGTCTTAAGACACGCAAAAAAGTACCTTATATCGTTGTACTACGAAACATTATTATGTGTATTCATATCTCACATAGACGGTCGGAATCTTTATGACGTAGGTTAGACCACGGTAACTATCGACTTAACAACTTTGTGTTATGACATTATTTAGGTAGTTTTACAAGGAGGAAAAGATTAAGTATATATTGCTTGTAAATATGAATATAA
>SJJU01004834.1:0-26292 GCA_012932125.1 Conopomorpha cramerella
CTCTCTCTCAATTAGGGTGGCCTATGTCCAGCAGTGGACGAATATGGGCTGATGATGAATTCATACGCTGACCAAAAGTACTCCTTAAATTGTCGTACGTCCCATTTGTTCTACAGAACATGACGTTATTGAACAACATTGGTTTGTTCGTCCTTCTCTTTCTCTAGGAAAAGTGGGAGAAGAACCTTGTTCTATAGAACAAATGGGGCATACCTCTTAAATTATTTCAAGAGCACAAAACGGAATACATAGAAAGCTCTGCAGGACGATGTTATTCAATTGTCGTCGCTTGAACTCTTTGATCAATAACTGACACAACTTTTATTGCCCTACCACCATGTTAACTGACATCATTAATTATACTTGTGTGTTTTGAATCGATTTATTTATTAGTAAGGATCGAGTTGAGAATAGGAGACTGGGCACTGAGTTGAATTTAGAGGTGTGGGTTCGAGTACGGCTGCACGCAACGTGTCTTCGCACGGATTTCAGCATAAATTGTCCAGCAGTGGACAAATATGGGCTGATGATGATGAAGCAGTGGCGTGCACTGGCTTTTACGACAAGGTAGGCAGTGAACCCCGAGTCTTTACGAAATATTGGTAACCTAGGTATCTACTCACCCACAAAACATAGGACCTTCGTTAGCCTATGTCGTGACATATACAACAAAACAACAACAAAATCTATTATTAGGTCGGGAAGCTACAATACTAAACAGTGTCTTTTTGCCTATATGGTGTGCACGCCACTGTGATGAAGCATACATTATCAGGAATATTTATAAATACTTGGGTTAACAATATTTTGCTACTCTGTGGAATTTCATTAATTTGTTTTTATTTAAAAAGACTGGAAGTTTTATAATTTTTAATGACATTATGTACCTAAAAGTATATTATTACAGTCTTGGTGGTCAGATAAAAACAGTGTTTGATATGAACCAGGATTGGCTGAGTTGAACCCAACAGTACGTTTTTCACGTTCCACAGCAGCACGCGACGAATACACGTGACTGTTATCATTGATACAGTTTAGCAATTATTTTTTACATTTTATACAAAATACAACAATGTTTGTGACAATGGCATCTTATTGTTAATAAATGGGTTATCAATGACCATGAATCATAGCATCACGCGGCTGAGTTCAATTGTTTTAATTGATTGATTGAATACCCAACGTGTTATCACTAAAACGGTTCAGTGGTCAAGTCAGGATTTTCTGAAAAAAAAAACAATCTGTCAAAAGAAAATGAAAGAGATTCAACTACTTTACTCTATGACTTTTCTTCATGGATGTAGTGGTACCACTCAGGACGTTGTTGGTACCACTCAGGTCATGTATACCGGGCAACGCATGGACGTAGTCTCTCGTGCTGTTCCGAAGGAGGCCTCTGGTAAAAACATCCGAATGAGAATGGTGGGATTATGTCCCACAAAATGGCGGCGTTGTCCGCGTCAGCGGTGGAAATATCAATAATGGATTTTTCCCTGTGATACATTTGGGATAGAGTTTAAGACTTTTCTTGAGAGCGTTGTAGATATCCTATTTCTAGCAGTCTTACTTTCGTTCTGTTATCTTCCGTTAGTAAAATTGACAACGTGTGAAAAGAACAAAACATCTTATAGAAATGAAAGAATTAATGATTATGATCTTTATTGTACAGTGAATATTGCAAAATATGTAAAATTGACAATGGTAAGATTGCAAAGGGCGACCTTATCACTCAGAGCAATTCCTTCCACTACGCTTGGTAGACACGCTTAGAATTATCTCGAATTATCATCACCTTTTATTTCTTGTATCAATACATACATAGACGTAATTATATTTTGCAATATACACTGACAGTGTTTCCCGGCTATTACATGCATGCATTATAAATATAAACCTTCCTAAAGAAACACTCTACCTATTACAGAAAACCACATCAAAATCCGTTGCATAGATTTAGACATATCTAAGCATACATAGGGACAGACAACGGGAAGTGACTTTGCTTTATACAATGTTTTGATATACCACATATACCTAAGCCTATTAGGTAATAAATATTGGTAGGTATCTACAGGGAGATCCGGAAACACCCTTTTAAACCGAAGTCTAGTATTTCTGTAGTTTCTGAGTGCATTACAGCGGGTATCAATGTCCCGATTACCTGATTGTGTATTTTCTTCTTAAAAGGATATTAATTACGCATTAACTATTTAATATGTAGTTAAACAGGATGACTTCGGGATCATGATCCGGACCCACTTCTTCATAATCAGCAAATGATAGCGATTTTAATGGTATACTTCTTTTCCTGAACAAAGTTTCTTTTTTCTTATGAATATTGTCACCATAAGTTTTCTTGTAAATGTTTGATAAGAAACGAGACATTTAATCAAGTATAAAATGTGTCAAACCCGAAAATACAACTGCCTGTACTGTTGTAATCGCTATAATTTTCTGATTTAGAAAAAAATTGTCTGGATTATGATCTAGAAGTCAGCATGTGTATCTTCGTACATAACACTAATAGTCTCGAATTCTATGTACATGGTACATTTTTCTCCTCCGCGTTTTTTAAGTATCCAGGATTTGACTCCTAGATTAACTCTATCTACAAACACAATGCTTCCACTAGTGTGGAAATAGTGTGGGATTATCCAGGTCAAAGTACACTAAATGCATCTCTATCTAATTCTCATTCTTTCAACGTCTCAAGAGTAAAACGAGGTCATTTACAATAGGTAATTATTTTCTTTAAGGTCATTTTAAAGGGTTTTGTTACGAAATGAAAGCTCTCTAAGATTATGCTCGACTATTTCGTGATTACAATTAGTTTCTCCTACGCAAGTCGCCGCTGTCGGCCATCTTTAGGGTTTTTAGAGGCCCTTTTGTCTCATACATAGATAATTAGAGCCTCATTGTTTTGCTCCATAACGGTGAATTTTCTTTCGGCTTTTGTTGCTTTGATTTTGATTTTGTAACCAGCTATCTATCAAAAATTACTTAGATATATTTGCTATATTAATAGCAAAGAGATAAAAAAAATTAAAGAGACGTTTAAAGCATAGAGTAGAGTAATAATACAATATTAAAAAAAAAGTAGTGGACGCCCCGCGATTTCATTCGCGTAGTTTCAGCATGTCATACAAACTATAACACCCTCAATATAGCACCTCGTCCTACAAAATCGGGATAAAAAGTATCCTATTTCCGTCTCCTGGTTCTAAGCTCCCTCCCCACCATTTTTTTTAAACTAACACGACTTTGTTTTATATGTATAGACGAAATAAATACACTTCACGTCTTTTATTCCTAAAGCGGGGCAGTCCGAAGCACTCATTAAGCAAATACTCACAGTTTAGTGTGTATTTCAATTACTGTATTTGAGAAATAGGCTCATGCTCATACCGTAATTGCATCGACATTGATGTTAGTGAAACCGCACAATGCTCGGAGATACAGTTCATTCAATAGAACTAATAATGCACTCAGACTAATAAGCAATTGAAATAACCTAGTTAGACCTACATTTAAATTACCATACTTCAAATCAACCATAGTTTTGTCACGTAATTATTATTTCGTGCACATCTGGTCACAAATTCTTTACTGCAAAACAGAATAGTAAACAGTAGGAAGAGAAATATAGAGGTAAAATTTAAACGGTTTATGATTACAATTTTAACCACAGTATTATGCGTTTATGCTGAATGATTTCAACACAGTTCCTATGAAAATTCGTGCCTAATGTGCCCTATATGCGCTCGAGTCGACTTAACTCGCAATAAAACGGCCGAAATAGCTCAGAAGCTTATACCTTCCGGGTTAGACCGGTAGGACCTAATGAAAACATAAGCAATATTGCTATTAATGTCATCAATATACTGTTAAGTAATTTTTACCTGATTATATTAATACACGTGACTCTGCCTACCCTACTTTGGGATTAAAAGGCGTGAAGTCTACATTAAATACACACAATCGATTATAGCTTTTATTTTATGATTGAGTTCATCATTATTATTCAGAGCAAAGTAGCATTAAAAAAATATTGTTATTCATTGTTAGCAAATACCTACTTAAACATTGCATTTCCTTAGCAAGTGCCTACTTAGCAACGGGATTAGCAATGTATTTTTTTAACATTTAAAAATTCGATTGAAACGAACAGTCAAAAGAGCCAATTGCTCAGTGAACTTTAACAAGACTCTATAACAAATCAAAGCATTTGTGAAGTATTCAATCAGTATTATGACTTTAAAATTGACCGTAGGTTGTAAACTTCACAGTGAGTACCCCTATAGTCAATTCTTCAACAAAAGGCTCATTACCGCGCGCCCACACTCCCTCACGCGCGGTACGGTACCGTTCCCCTTCCTGTGGGCAATGATGGCAAGACAACACTTTATTATGATCACATAACGATCGCCAATAGTGAACTCTCTTTTCTCGGCATAGATATACTATGGTAAACGATTCCCGAAAAATCTAAATTTAAAAAAGGAGTAGCTGACTGACTGACTGAAAATCTACGCGCAGCCCAAACGGCTAAACGTAGGAACTTGTTTAGCAGGGACTTGCCTTAGGTACCGTTGGGGTGCACTAAGAAAGGAATTCCCGAAATGCCAACGGTAACAGGATATATAATGTAGATAAAAATCTTTGCCGGAATATTTACATAAGTTACAAAGGGGAAATATTTGTAATTTTGTATATTTATTTTTGGTAAATCTTTATTTCTATTTATTTTTTCCTGGGATATTTCATCATTAGAAAGCTACAGTATCCCCCGGGTAACTTAGGCTATATTTGATCTTGAAATTCTCACGGGAACTGAATAACACATGAACAACACCGCGTGGCACAACTAGTATCTAATAACTCATTTTTTTAATTAGAAACACGTGATGGCGGATTTATATTAAACCATGCACAGATTAAAACTAACAAGAATATTTGTTGACAGAATGCGTTTGAGCTAGTTGCAATGGGAAAATTGTGTTTATTGTGATAATACTTATAATAATATAATTTTTTAGGTGATTTGAAAAGAAAGGAGGAGATTCTCAATTCTATAGTTTTTTTTTGGTTCAGTTGCGACAATGCGAAAACTACAAAAGTTTTCTTTAAAGTTAATAACTTATTATGATTTTATACATACGTATGTCATATTTATGAAAGTAATACATATTTTATCGTAATGTTGTTTTAAGTAATGTTGACCACTTTAGTGTCAAGTGTCAAACGCATTCTTACTCGGTCGGACTATAAAATAAAGTAGGTAAGTTACTTACCTACTTTATTAAGTGAACTCTACAGTAAACCAGTTAACTCAGCTAAAATCTTTGAAAGGTCTGTTTTAATCGTTGCCAGTGAAATGAACCGTTTTGCACCATTTCGGCTCAAATTGCAATGCAATTCACTCTCTGCATTGTTTAAGCGAGAGTAATACAAGAGTTTCTGCACAATAATTGGCATGCGAATAAAATATCGGTAACAAGGCAAGTGAAATGCACTCACCAATTGAATAATAGATAACAAGATAATCTCCACAAATAGCTCTCGTGGCGAAACCCTCTAGTTACAACTTACAGCCTCGTCACGAAGTAGCAGTTAACCGGTAACATGACCTCACACTTTTAACATACTCTTGAGGAAAGTTAGAACAATAAAGGATCACTTTTCACTGGTTTTACTTCCTAGTTTTGATGGAGCTCTCACGTGATGGATCCAAAACTGTTGCCTTTCTATACCACTCTTATCTCCTTTTATGTGGTTGACCCGGCCGCTAGTTGTTAATAATTAAAAATCTATTCTGTCTATTTTACGAACTTCGACCAGTTTTAACTAAGCTCTCAATTGTGACACGAATCCGATCTAATCTTCTTCACTAATACAAATATTATATTTATTGCTGCGTTAGTACACAATGTCGCTAGTAAAATACATGCTAACTCATCAATGTACGTAACCATATCGATTGCGAGAATACCCGTTTCACAATTATGTCGCTGATCCGGACACTTACTTCTCGCTTTAAGAACATCTTGTTAGAATTCCAAGGAATTCACTGCTTCAAGCTAAATAGCATAATATTATCTTTTAATCTGCTCACATTTTGCATTTACTGCATCCAATAATACTACATTTTACACACAAACCCGACGATTTTAAATAACATAAGTAACGACTTTACAAGATTCTTCGTTGTCAGGCTTACAAAAGCTTACTTAGCTTATGTGGAAAAGGTCTTCGAAATTGAACGATTCTAGGATCTCTAGTTGTGCAATTTTCGTGGTCATGTATTAACGTATCTTTAGTGAAGTGTGCGTGAAACATCTAGCTCTCCCGCTCTCAGCGATACTAGATAATAGAGACAGCGATGTGCCCTCCGACAATTTCGCTGAAGGTACAGTCGCGAACTGCAGCACTAGTCTGGTAAATAATTATCCAAGCCAAGGCACCACGTGTCAGAAAATGTCACTGTGATAAGCTTTATTTCTCGGATGCCATAATGTATGGTAATGATTCTATGCATAATAATGACATGAGTGCTGCACTCAGGCAGCTATAATGGGATATTATTGGCGATATTTGTGTTGCTGTCTCACTCTCACTGAGCAGTGAGACAAAGATAGTAGGAATGCAAATGATTATAGATACAAAGTGTTACAATGTAGCGCCAATAACTGTTGCATTTTTATTTAGCTATAAATGTATTCTTTAGCAGGACACGTCTCTACTAATATCTAATAATTACCTATATTTTTACTATCGAATACTATGTAGCTTATTAGAATTATTTCATTTTAAATGGCGTTACGGTGTTGTGACTCAAACCGGAACATTTATTTTATCCAAACTAAGTAGTTTACGCTCCTGAGTATTCTTCGCGCTTTCATATTTATCATGTCGTAATCTTCTCTGGATTATTAGGAACACGCGAGAAGAAATAAAATGTTTGGTGTTACAAAATAAATGACCAAAAGTAATATCACCAAGTTCTGATACACTCTCGTAATCGCATCTCCTTTGAATCGCAGTAACAAACAATTGTGCAATGCTGTTTTACTAATGACCACAGTGAAATAAGAGTAACGAAACCAGCGATTCGAAATGAGGGCCAAGATAGTGAAATTTTATTCATTTTTCTACTAATTTATAAATAAGATAAGCAACGACATGGCCTATGAATAAGCACGTTAGAAAGCCGCTACTAAAAAGCTAAATTGTCACCCACAGAAAATTATAGTGTCCCAACAAACGTGGCGCGATGATCTCGTTACGGTCAATTCATGAGGCGTGAACTCTGGGAGGGTGTCCCACATCACCACAAATTTTAGGGTGTTATGGTTTGCTGGAGCTTTTTATATACTTACTCCTGGACACGACGATGTCAACAACCGAATCCTTTACATTGAACTAGGATGACGATGATTCTCTATTGTGAATAAGTTCAGGACAAAATGGTTTCTGCTGATGTAGATAAGTAATTTAGATTAGTGGTATTGTCTCTAATAACATAGAGGTTGAAGAGCAAAAACAAATTGTATGGTATTATGTTGTTTTGGGTACACGAATAGTGTTTTAAAGGACTTCCGGAACAATTTAAGTTGTATCTATCAATTACTTTGATACTCGATGCAAAGCAGTAATACTTCTAGATAGTTGATAGATAAAATTAATAAAAATTCTCAAACGCTTGTTCATAATGATAAAAAAAAATCCTTTAAAAGATCAACCGAACACAATTTTCGTGGTCAGGGAATTTTTTTGATTTGGAATTTTAATAGTATTTCCTTATCAATAATAATCCTAAAGAACATTTTTTTCTTATTTCCAGGTTGTTAGTTGGAGCACCTCAGGACCAGAACCTTCAGCCAAACACGACGAGGTCGGGGGCGTTGTGGAAGTGTCCTGTAACGACATCTGTCGGAGACTGCGAGCAAGTCATTACCGATGGAAAGAAGTGTAAGTATCCACACCACGTTTCTTTGCACACAATTATATGTTTTACGCCACTGGAATAAAGTCAATATTTGATATGTAGCTTAAGAATTAATTAAAGTAGTATTTCTGTGAAATAAGTAAAGTAAGTATACGATCAAAATGTAATATTTTGATTGGAAATTTGATTGCTCATATTACTGTACCTATATTGTTATCTAAATTAATTATTAGTGCGAAAGTTACACTTCCAGTGGCCTTTCTTATTATTTCTTTATGACCTATATCGCACTCTTCAACAAATTGTATTCTTGATTGCATTAAAGTTATTGGATATTCACAGTACTCTGGGACGGCTCTATCAAGATCTATCTATTACTTGAAGTCATCATGTTACGCATTCCTCTCCTGGTCCATTTGTCAGACAGTTTCTCTATCATTTGTGTCTTGTCTGCAAATATGTTACACATACACTCTTTCCGTCCGTGAATGTCCTACTATGTGTTTACTTGCGTCACTAAATTCATTCAGCAGTTTAGAAAAGAATAATTTTGGAACATTTTTTTACTGCACTAAATATTTTGGAATAGGCCGTAGATTCACCTTACTATTAGATTGGTATTTAGGATACCTACACGCTAAGTTATGCGTAGTGAGACAAACAATTTAGGTCTTAGATGTATTAGACCTGTGTAGTATTTATAGAAGTAGTAAATAGTACCACTTGCACAATGATGCACTTAGAGAATTTTGAATTAGAATTTTGCGCTGCCAGGGAAGTAGAAGAGTGTGGGTATTTGGGGTTGCTTATGTTGATGATGAATGTGTTATTTTCAAACAAAAGTTGAATTTATAAGTTCTCTCAAGTACAGGTTGCAATAATTCTGAGTTAGTATTGAAATAAGTATCTAGTCATGACATTATAACTAAACATTATCTGTTATCGGTGGTGAACACAGCGCGGTTCCACATATTCAACAGTAAGTGAGCTGTGGTCTCAAACCTTCCTAAAATAAGTATCTAATTTTGCTGAACAACTAATACCAACTAAACATTGCTGTCTTATTGTTTACTACTAACCGCTATTCATCTGAAGCCCGGGCTTTGATGTGTTCATCATGATTCGCCGCATGCACCATTAACTTATTTTACATTCATACCTACATGTTCAACGGTTTGTTTCTTTCTTTCACGAGATTTTACTATTATGTTTTTGTTTTTCGATTCACTTTTAACATCATCGGAAACAAAATTATCATTGTTCTATGTAGTACCTACCTATGTCATACTAACAGCTTTTGTACATATGAATTGCACCTCACTTGCTTGCATCACTCTAAAGCACATAGGCATTTACTTATAATAATCTTTTAGTTTTTATTTTGTTATTCTTTATAACTAAATTATAACAGAAACAAATTGTTGATCGCAGAAAGCAATACTATCATAACGTCTAATAAATCTGATCATGAAGAAAATATTCATACAAGTAATATCATTATATAAAAAATAAAATAAAAGGTGACTGGTATAAAATATTTCAAGTATATGACCAGCAATTAACTGGGATGTAACCGCAAAACTAAATTTCAGTAAATTGCATTATTTAACTGAGAATAATATCATCAGGAAAACCAATTATGTCTGGTTAAAGCGTCTAACCCAAATGGTTTAATCAAGTAGTAACATTGCCAATGCAGAACAGTAACAGAAACTCTAATAAACGCCGGTAAAACACAACATTAAAAAGCCTCATAACATTGGTTAATTATGGTTATAACGTACCGGCTATTTCAGTATGAGAATTAACATTCCTTGTAGTTATAAAAATTAACATGAGACCACACGACGAAATGAACTGACCGATCATAAAAATTGTTAACGATGATTTACCAACAGGAGAAGCGGATTTTGTACAACACACACACAAGAACAGTCACCATAATAATAATAAACAAAATTATAATAAGAAAAAGGCGAATGTGAGCATGTTGTTTTCGAATGAAACTTAAACCAGGAGCTCGCAACGTTATGTGCATTCCAGAATGTTTTTTTTTTTTGAAAATTTTGTTATGAGATTCTTAATTTTTTTTGTTTTCTGTTTCATTAT
This sequence comes from Conopomorpha cramerella, assembly GCA_012932125.1. Lineage (NCBI taxonomy): Eukaryota > Metazoa > Arthropoda > Insecta > Lepidoptera > Gracillariidae > Conopomorpha > Conopomorpha cramerella. The sequence goes on from SJJU01004834.1 coordinate 10,055, forward strand.
TTCTACTTGTTGCATTATACATACACGCCTGGTTTATAAGCTTTGCATTTGCCAACGATATCACCAATTGGAATCGCAATAACAGAGGCATGATTTGAAACGATTTTACTATTGTTATTATACAATTTTATCACGGGAAGAGTAATTTCATTTTTTTAGTTTGAATCATGCCTTTGTTCGTCATATTTTGCCAATTCGAATTTAAATTCAACACTAAGCTTTCTAAAAATATGTGACGTTAAAATTATTTTCGTTTTGTTTTGGCTTTAAAAAAATCATGCATTAATTTACATACATAAAAGAAACAACGTTAATTTTGCTAAAAAATATTTTGCGATTTCATTTAAACATACATTTCTACCTAAATCATATCCAGTAGTTTGACTATCGGTTCCGTTTCTTACAATATGTTATGAGATATTTATTGTCTTTTGCCAATTTTATAAAAACTCAGGATTGAACTCTAATAACGAAACTCACAGTTTTAACTACTGGAATTAGACAAGGGTACATAATCTATTCGGTTTATATTTTATTATTGATTGTAATGATGCAGATTCGAACTCAGAGCAACTATTTGTCCCACACCCTGACGAGATCAAGGAGGACCAGTGGTTGGGAGTGTCAGTGAAAAGCCAAGGACCTGGGAAAAGTGCTGTTGTGTGTGCCCACAGGTGAGATTTGAAAGCGCTTGTCTTTTGGATAGAGTTGGAGACTACGATTTACGAAGTCTCCATTTCATTATCATCATCGTTTCAGCGATGTCTTCATTTATTAAGATGTCTTCATTATTGTTACTTGTATGATCTCAATGTTTTACTTTATTAATAAACTAGCAAACCCGGCGAACCGTTTTGCCATCAGATGGGTTCGTTTCGTTTACCCGCTTTTCTGTTGAACTTTTTCCTGAATTTTCTTTGCTATAAACCTCACGGAGCCCGAGACCTTTCCAACGAATGCAAAACCGTGGAAATCAGTTAGTGCGTTCTGGAGTTATAGCGTCAGGGAGGAAATCCCGACTTATTTTTATATAGTAGATAACTCTCGGTTTGTTCGATACGTAGTCAAAATCGATTGAGGTCGATGCTTCAATAGTGATTCTTTATTTAACTTAGCTAAGCCGGCTATGATTGCCTTGCTACGTAAGAGTTTTTGTCTCGATATCGTTGTACAGTGTTTTTTAATATTACTTAGTTAAACTTTATAGCACATCCATCATGGATGATTATAAAATATGTAGGTACGTACGAGTAATATGTTATTATTCGTTTAATAACATACCTTGTGTACTTGTGCGTCAGGCACTTACAGACCAGGGCATTCAAATGGGATGGGTGTGGCCCGTGTTAATTTAACCTCGGTTTACATTATTTATGAACTTTCAACCAATTTGAATAACATCACTACACTTCGGACACCAACGTCGGTGTAACATCGTTTCTTTCTGTTTGAACTACTGAAACCTTTCCTGGGTACACGTTTTTTTTTCATACAATACTGGAATTATAATATATATGGTTAGTTATAATTAATTGCCTGTAAGCTTGAATGCAAATAGTTCTAGGTTACTAGATAGCACGCATTTGGGAATCAAGTAGAAGTTTTTTAGGATATATAAACTTTATATCTATAATTCACATTCGAAGAAATATAGTCGGTAGACGCAAATAGTGTGATCACAGTAAAAAAGCAAAGAGTTAATAGTTACACAACGTGAATTCAGGTGCAATCGTTTATTTATGTATTAACACATTATTTTTCAGGTATGTGGTCGTAATGAAAAACCAAACCAGAGTCGGCCAGGGCTTGTGCTACACTTTAAACAACACCTTACACATGTTTGAAAACTGGGAGCCATGTCGTGGACTTGGATCACAGTACGTACCCATTATCAAATTAATTATTATAGTAACAGCTTGGCAAAAGTGAAAGAGATTTCCGAATCTGTAATAACTTTGATTTGTGAATGTTGCCACTTGAATCACATCTACCATCTTAAGATTGAATTATTGTAATTTATGTGATTTTTTTTACTTGTTGCAACCTAAATCCACCTTAGTGATGTATTACGTGACTAGACCACTTTTTTGACCGACAGTACAATAAGTTTGTGGAATTAACGATTAGTAAATTTGAAGGTAATCGGTGGCACAATAGTCCCTTTTATCTCAACATATTTCAGATGAATTCTTCCTAAAATTTATGTTGTTGTTGTCCTATAGCACCCCAATGGTGCACAAGGCCTCAACAAGGTCGCGCCACGCCTCCCCATCTTCCGCTACGTTTTTGGCCTCGATCCAGCTCAATTCAACTACTCATAGATCAAGTAGTGAATGCACTGGATGCTGTATAGCGTTAAAAAATGTACTAATAGTATATAAACCTACGGTACGGTGAAATTGGTTGAGCTAATAATGACATACAAATGTATTTAATCGAATGTGGTGAGATCCAGTGACATCTTTTTCCACACTTGATGTTACATTCTGATTTTTTTTTCACACTCTTACACTTACCAATAAAAAATTGTAGTTGTATAAGTAGGTATGTACTAGGTTTGACAAATGCAAATCACGGTTGAGTATCCGTGACTGTGTGTAAAAAGTTCTAGTTAAACTTTTTATTGGTAAGACAATTAGGCTAAACTTAAATTTGCGCTAAAACTAGTTTTTTTGCGTTTCAGGGACCACCAGGATTACGGGTTCTGTCAGGCGGGCATCAGTAGTGAGATGCTGGAAGACAACTCCCTCATCATTGGTAGCCCCGGTCCCTTCACATGGCGAGGTACAATATTCCACGTGGACGCAAACGAGGATATCATCATGAGGAGCCAGGACACCTTGAAGACTGCTGAAGATCAAAAGTCTCCAGTCGCGAAATACAGTTATCTTGGTATGTGGTTGGTGGTGTTAGTTGCTATACTTATCCAAAACTGCTTGACTGATTTTGATCGTAAAGTATTTTCTCTGCCTCCTATACACCTTTCTGTTCATGGTTTGTTTTAATAAATTCCTTCTCTAATTTTCAGGCATGTCCGTAACTGGTGCAAAGTTCTTCAATCATGATGAATACTCCTACGCCGCTGGTGCTCCACGATCCCTATCCGTGGGTCAGGTCATCATCTTCTCGAAACCCAAAATCAACGACTACGAAAAAGACACTCAAACTCTAAATGTCAACCACGTTATTGACGGAGAGCAGTTTGGCGCCAGCTTCGGCTATGAGATCGAAGCTGCTGATGTCAATGGTGATGGGTGAGTTTAGAATAATAATCGCAAAAAAAAATTTGAGCGTGAAGGTATTTTATGCTTAGAGACCTTATCACAACTAACTTCTTCTTTCAGAAAACCGGACCTTTTGGTTGGAGCGCCATTTTACTTTGAGAGCAAAGCCGGCGGCGCGGTATACCTCTATCTCAACTACGATCATACGCTACGCCAAGAGTATGATGTCAAACTTACAGGAAAATATGACTCTCAATTCGGTATGGCCATCGCAAACGCCGGTGACTTGAACAAAGATGGATGTGATGACATCGCTGTAGGAAGCCCATATGAAGGAAATGGTGTGGTCTACATTTACATGGGAAATAGGAAGCAAGGACTGAAAACTATTCCGGATCAAATTATTCGTTCTGAAGTTATGCCTAAAACAATTAGAACCTTCGGCCAATCTCTGTCCGGCGGTATTGATGTCGACAATAATGGATATCCTGATTTGCTTGTTGGAGCTTTCGAAAGTGTAAGCAAAATTGATTTTGATTAATCTTGCTCAAATAAATGCGACAATGTTGCAAATAAGGCTTAAATTACTGACTTTCGTTTTGCGTCAGGTTTTATCGTGGGAAAATACATCCTTGAGGAAAACTAGCATGCATTTTATATTTCACTCGATTAATGATGTATACAGTTATTCAGATACTGAATAACTGTATAATATAAAACCTAAAGTTTGTTAGTTAACAGTTTTAGAATGGAAAAAATACCAACCTCAATGTATTAACCAATTGAAAACTTTACAATTATTTCCAATGATAATAACAAAATAATACATTTTCAGGCTTCAATAGCTCTAATCAGGACGAGACCAATCATCGACATTCAGACAGAAATCATCCCCAACATCATCAAGGGCATCAATGCATCGAAACACGGTTGCGACAAAGACCCATCAGCTGAGTACACCTGCTTCCACTTCCAAGCCTGCTACACCATCACATCTATGGCTGACTCTTTGCCAACAACATCCCATAAAGTTAACTACGTCATTGAAGCGGAAACATTCCCGGGTGGAAAGAAATTCTCTAGAGTTTTCTTCGAAACTGCCTCGACGTCGAACAAGTCCAATGTCATTAATCAAACGATAGTACTTCAGAAAGCGCATTGTAAGATGCACATAGTATATCTGAAGAATAATACAAGAGATATACAAACCCCGATTAAGGTAAGAAATAATTAAAAGGAAATAAATAAGTTAAATGTCTTATCAAAGGATTGACCTTCCCACTAATCCTGGGGTTACTAGTGAAATTTACTGATATATTCAGCCTATTACAAATCGATTCCGGAAATCTCTTTATCAGAAACTTTACCACAGACCCTATAGTTGCGGTTGGCTGGACTGTTTCTTTGGTATAATTACGTAAATATAGAGAGAGAAGCATATGGCAGTATAATTTGTTATCAATGAAAGCATCTTCTTATTGATAATTTAGATAGTAGTACGGTCCTTGTTGATGATTCTGTATTATATTGTAATGCATGTATGGTCTCTGTCCTAGCGGCAGAGAAAGACAATCGATAAAGGAGGCTTCTAACACATCCGTTTTTTATTTTGTATATTACAGTTCAGTTTGACGTACCAGCTTGTTTTGCCACAACCAAAATACTCAAGTTCCGGTAGTTTGCCGAACATAGACCAGTATCCGGTAGTGAACGCCACTTCCACGACAATTTTCACCGCAACGTTCCTGAATGACTGCGGCAGCGATGGTGTCTGCATCAGTGACCTCGTTGTGACACCTAAACTCCTTCTACCTATGGGTAAGTAAGTTCATTTTCTTAATGGCTGAACTTCATAATAACCTTTATCCTTAAGTGGCCTTTAACGTATTCGAAAGAGATAAGCCGTACTCACGTCTATATATACACAGTGATCCGGAAATAAACACTTTAAATCGACGTCTACTGCTTCTATACCACTACTGAGTGCATTTTAACAGGTCTAAAAAAAAACCGGACCATACAAACTCCAACCAGCTGATTGTGCATTTTGTGTGTTTTAATTGGATAAAGACATTTTAATTCGTTTTCACCAAATCATGTTAAAAGTGAACCAGGAAGCATGTCTCCAGAGGTTTTGTCCGTCCCCATGGGACTTTGTGTAGGTATCGTAAAATCCGTATACATGTAGTAGCACTTTTTAAATGAAAGAAGGACAATCATGTTTAAACATCATGTCTCCTAAGGCTCTGGAATTACAAATCCCATTTATAGTTAGGTGTTACAGTTTGTTATGGATTATACACCTGTATCTTTTACTTGACACTGTTGAACAACTTTTCAGCTGAAGGCGACTCCAAGTATGCGCTGACTCTGGGCAAGCAGGAGGAAGTGAGTCTGGAAGTAGCTGTGGACAACTTGGGTGAAACAGCGTACGCTGGTCAGCTCATTGTGGAACACCATCGCTCGCTTCAATTCATCGCCGTTAATATGACTGTGAGTTGATATGACAACACAAAACATCTGCTATTCCTCGAATAGTACAACGTTTTTACTTTTGATTCTACTTGATAGATTCCAAGATTTAATGCCGATTGCAGTTAGTATTGCAATATAAATATTAACGTCAAAAACTTTTAATAACATCATGATCGTTGTATAAAGAAAATAACTGTGATAGGTGAGGTTAGTTTCATGACAGTGTCGATGCAGGTAGCAAAAACATTGAGTTATAATTATTACAAATTTCACGACTTTTAAAAAACTCTAATTGGAGAACTTCAAAAGCTACATCAAGATTTCAGATGACAATTTGTTATTTCACTTTTCTATCAACCAGGACAAGCACGTAATCTGCACCACGTACAACGAGACTATTGTGACGTGTATGCTGGACAACCCTTTCAAGAAGCAGCCAAGCAACGCACCGCCTATCGTTCTGAGGTTTGACGCCCAAGCTGTCTCCGACACGGAACAGTCTCTAGCATTCACCGTTTGGGCAAATTCCACCTCCACTGAGAAGTATCCGGGAAAGAAACCAGTCACAGTCGAAGCTGTGGTCATTAAGAATGCTGAGCTGTCTATAAAAGGGTGAGCTATTTCTTTATAATATTAGTGCTATAAACACTAGGCCAGAAAAATAAATGCATGAGAACCCACTCATTTTCGACTTAGAATTTAGATAAATGTCCCTGAGATTGTCTTGTGGCGTTTACAGAATGGATGACATTATTTTTTTTTATATTTTCCTAAAAAATAAACAAATTCTGTTACAGTGTTGCTCGTCCCGAGCAGTTGTTTTACGGCGGTGAAGTCAAGGGCGAGTCAGCGATGGAATACTTTGATCAAATCGGTTCAAGAGTCGTTCATACTTACCAGGTAAGAGTTATAAGGTTGCTCTTCTAACCCATGTATAACTTATGAGATTAATCCATTTAGACGACACTAAAAAAAGTCGGGCGTGAGTGTATGTTTGTATGTACAATATAAAAAGGTTATCTCGTAAATTGATGGGTCCCTACCCAATTTTCCCAAAGGTTTTACTATGTGAAGAGGAATTGATAACAAGATTCAGCCAATCATTCTCTACAAACCTCGGTAGTTAGATTAGACTTTGGTTATTGGTTGTAGCACTCGATAAGACTATTATACATTTTGTAATGGTAGCAGAGATCTTCAGTAAGCTCCAGCATTATGTTACTACTATCTTTACAAAACATTTGAAAAACCCAAACATGAAATTCCAGGTATTGAACGAAGGCCCTTGGAAAGTGTCGTCGCTGCATGTGGAGATCCTGTGGCCGTACCAGGTGGCGTCAGATTCGGCTCAGGGGAAGTGGCTACTTTATCTTGAAGAACTGCCCACTGTAGAGTTAGAGGGAGGTTAGTAGTAATTCCACACTAGTAGTAATTAAATTATAAGTATGATACTTAGATAAGTAGGCAAAATCTACGTGAGGATAGATTTTTGACAGTTACGTTAGTTCAGTAAGTACTAAATATTTGACGGGTAACGCAATATTCTGTACAGCAACGAAACATAACAAAATGTTGCCATGATTTTTTATTAAAATAATATAACAATGAACTATGCCACACCCTAAAATAGAACAGGATAGATGGAACTTATTGCATGTGGGGCGAACTTGTCACCAATTTTTGTATTTTGTTTTAAATTATTGGAAGATCACTTCAGAAACGATGGCAATAAAATAATAAGTCTTATTAAGGGCATTCATAAAATTAAATTTCTGTTGCAGATCCCACACAAGGAAATTGCTTCGTGCCAGATGGAAACGTGAACCCTCTAAACGTAACCAGTAGACCGGGCTTCGACGCCTTGGAGAACCTTGAAATGGATCCATTCTTGGACATTAAGAAAAATAATAAGCTTTCAAAGAAACAAGAAGACACTATAGCTAAGAACTATCAAAGCGCCGCAGAAAATAAAGTTAGAAGGAAAAGAGAAACAGAAGATATGGCTAAAGCTGAAGCCTACACCGAGGAGGGTGGACAAAGAAAGCCAATTATAAATTTGGTAAGTGTCTATAATCAAACTTTTTAAAACCGTATATTATTGAATAGGTACTGATAAAAAACTACGTGATTGTTAGATGACCTATAAATTGTAAGTAACAGTTAAACTCGATTAGTTCTTGATTCGCTTGGAACAACAATTAAACACTTTACCGGTACAAACTTTGTGAATTGTGAGAGTTCAAATATGATTCTACAAGTTTTAAACATTACATAATATCAATAAACTAACGTTTTATTTGGAACAATGTTATCTAAGATTAATTTATTTTTATTTTTCCCAGAACTGCCACAACAACACTGCTAAATGCATTCGGATTCATTGCCTGGTGTACCGTCTGAAGCGTATGTTCTCCGCTACCATAACAGTCAAAGCACGCCTCTGGAACTCCACGCTCGTAGAAGACTATCCCAGAGTTGCTCACGTCGACATCGAGTCATCAGCTGTCATCACAATGTCCGGTGACAACTTCATACACCAGACGAAAGTCAGCGACGATGCTGCTTCGGTGAGTAAAATGAAAATGTGACAATCTATGACTAGCGTCAATCACGAGACAATTACTTTTGTAGATACATAGGTACCAGTGGCGTGCCCTGGCTTTTACGACAGGTTAGACAGTGATCCCCAAGGTTTGACACCTATGTATAAGTAACTTTCCTTTACGAAATATAGTTACCTACCTACCTATCTCACCCACAAATCATAATTTTTAACCTTTGTTAGTCTATGTCTTCAGTACAACAAAAAAAGATCTAGCAATAACTCTATTACTAGGTCGTGTATCCAAAATACTAAGGCACGCCACTGATAGGTACTACTATGTAGATATAAAATATGCACATAAGATACGTGAAACCACGTTTCAAAGACAGGCGACCACCACCATTCTAAGAGTTTGGAAAGTTTCAAAGCACAAGTTTTCTTGATTTCATATAAAGGATCTTTCTCCATCCCCTACTACGTAGTCATCTTGCTGTTTCCGACGTAAGCATCGTACCAAGTATGCCATACATTAATGAAAACAATTAGGACAAACATACAATACATCCGGTTGGTTTGCAAAAACCTTGACGAAAACCATTTGTGTTCTTTCAGGTAACGACAATCGCGTATCCAGATTTGAACATTAACGAAACTCCTCCAGTGCCTCTGTGGGTCATAATAGTGGCAGTACTTCTAGGGTTAATGGTTTTAGTTCTTCTAATAATAGCCCTTTGGAAATTGGGCTTCTTCAAACGCAGCAGACCAGACCCAACGTTGTCTGGGAACTTGGAGAAGAACAACCACGAAGCTTCCCCCTTCATCGTCAGGGAGAACAGAAATAGCCTTCGATAGCCAAAGCTGTATGAAGCATGTGGTATAATGAAAGACTAAGTACTTTTAACCTGTTGAAGGGTTAAGTGATTACTTGAGTTGAACCTTTGGTGCCTATGTGTGTATTATAGTGTTATTTAATGAACTTTAGGCGGGATTGTGCTTAACTGTACTTAACTACGCCTTTTTTTGCAGTGACGTACCTATTTTGATATAATATCTTAAGGACTAGGGACTTACCTATTGTGCTATTCTATTGTTATCTTTCGTCAGAATGTGATTCTTTCAATAAGATCAGATTTATATTTGATCGGTTGAATCCTGTCAATGATTACTGTTTTAAATATTGCCTGTGGAAAGGTATCTTGAACGTCAATAGAAAATATATTAATAATAAGTATGTACAATCAGTTCATGGCGGAAAGATAGCAGCGGCTCAGTTGTGAAATGAATACGACCCAATGATAATCGTCTTCATCAACACATGGTGGAACATTTTGGAACTAATGGCGCTAGAGTCGATTGTTCCAAATACAAGGTTGCATAGTTTTTGTATACTCGATACTAGCGCCATTCGTTTTTTAGTTTTCCATTATTATGTTGATTGCTGCGCTAGTATAAAAAGTAACTAGTGCAATTCACGCACATGCTTCAATGTACGAATTCATGTCGATTACAATAATAATCGTTTTCGTTTCACAATTACGGTGCAGGTTGCGTTTTACATCGGCATTACAGGTTTCGCTTTACTATTAGGTACGTCTCTTCATAGAAACAATAATATACATATGTGACTGTGATGTGTTGTTAGAGCTTTGTGCGTAGGTAACTTTAATTTAGGTCAAAAGTTATGTTTATATTTACCTAGATGTATTTGTGAATGTTCATAGAGCATTATATTAGTTGACGAATCCACCAGTCGTCGTTTGTCCACTTTGTATTCACATAAATTGGAGGTTGTAGAAAATGCTTTTGGGGCAGAATTCGTCGATTCGAGAATATACAATGGTCGATATACTGAGGTTAAACAAACAATTAAGTACTTAATATTAGGTACCATAATAATAGGAATGTTGTAATTCACCACATTTTTCAAAATCTGTATAACTCTGTAGTAATGCAGTTTAGAAACGGTTTTGACAAAATGCTGTTAAGGATTTACTCCAGTATTTATGAAATAAATTTCATGGAATAACGATTAAATAAAAAAAACTAAATAGTACGCCAGTACTATTCAGAGTAGGAATAAAAGAACCCCGAACAATGGTCTTAGAAACGTTGTTGGGCCCGTCAATATGAACAACTTTGACTATGGCGACAATGCGGGGGAAAAATGTTTTCATCTCCATACAAAATGACATCTACGGAGGCAAAACATAGTCTATAACGTTTCTAAGACATTTGCTCGGGGTTCTTTTACACGCAGTAGGAATCATTGTATTATAACTTTGGATAGACTTTTTAAGATTTGGTTCACATGTTGTGTCTCGATATTTTTCTGCTCATAATTTTATTATTGATTTTTGCACCGGCTGTACTAAGGTTCGAATTGGAATACCGCAAGACAAGAAGGTTTATTATTCCCTGTCACGTTATTAAAACTCTACCTTAGTGATGTTACAGCGGATTTGTCATAAAAACTGATAAATTCGAGTCGACCAACCAAAGGCGACCATACATGACCTAATAACATTATATATTTAAGATGACACGTTAGTTGGACAGTCTCATTATTTCCATTATCCCTCGTAGTGGAAATGTTGGCACTTCACTTTATTTCTAAACACAGTTTTATTTACGGTGTTCAGAACTTGGAACGTCTAAAACGCCCATAATAGTTATTGTAATAAATGTAGTCCCACTTCTACCCATTATTGGTTATTCTTAACAGAAATAGTGGGACTGGTCCCGCAAGTTAGTGTCTATCTAGAGGAGCCAACCGACGGCATTTTTTATACTTACTGTTTTATGCATTTCTAGTTTTTTTTTTGTACTGTAAGTAGGTTTTCTAATGTGTAATATTTTTGAAAGTGCTAAAGTGCTGTTGTACATAATGAACTTGCCTTGATTTTTAATTATCTATAGGTAGTATTGTAGGTAAGTACTTACTGATTATTAGATACTGACACCCAATAATAAAAAGTGCATTTTTTGTGTACAAATGTTCACTAACATTTCAATTAGTTCAATTTGCACTTGAAGGTTTTTGACTCTTATTCTAAAACTCTTCATCAAAACAAAAAAGAAGATCGACGTTTCTCTCGGTCTTGGTGTAATAGAGCCAAACTATTGTCGAGTGAGACTTAAGTAGTTTACTTCAAATACTTTTATTGCTTAATTAATAATTGTATTTATACTTACCTACGAAATAGGAGATATACATATAAAGTCGACTAGGATATTGCTAGTCATACATAATGTTATATGTTTTAATGTTTAGTATAATTTTACAAATCTTGGTTCGGTGAGAATGCAGATGATTTGGTGCGACATGAAAATTGTACTTATGTTGAAATTAAAATGCAATTTGTATTATATAAACGTATTTTATTAACACCTGTATAGTATGTATGTACATTATAATATAATTTTACACATTTTGTATAACTTGGCATTAAAATAAATCGAGATATAATACTGTTATCATTAATACTTAAGCGGATATTTAACGGCTATAGCCTTCATTGCAATATAACTTGTATTGTGTGTATTCACTGTCCGCTAAAGTGTTAATTTAAAAAAAATGTGTAAATAGCAATTTAGCTAATATTGATATTGTAAGTTACACAATATAAAAAAAGATTTCCTTGGTAAAGAAATATAAGGTAAGTTGGAACATAACCGGGATACCCATGGATATAAAATAATCACTGCCATATAAATATTAAGTTGCGATATTTTGCAACATATTTTTTCAGATAAGAATGTAAGTATAATTTAACCTGTTCACCGCCAATATCTTATAATCAGACACATAAGACAAGTGATTGTGAAGTTTATGATTATCGGCGTAGAATTCAAACTCGTGAAAACAACATTAATCATCCGGCGGTCAAAAGGTTAAACAAACCAATGCTATGGTATCTGAAAAACGCACTCTGACAATACACGAGTGTGGGAAAATTCACGCGCTGGTATCTATTAAATAGGGAAGAAAACGCGAAGCTTATAGCAGATGGCGCTTCGTTCGCTTGACCCATACGAACGGGTTGTGGACTAAACTTCGCTAAGGTTTTTGAAGTTCAATACATGTCAAAGTAATGTTGACATGTATTGAACTTCAAAAACACTTACATCGACAAGTCATTAGTTTCGGTTAAGCAAGGTTAAACCTAACTTAAATGCCGCTGGGTTAGATTAAAACTAATCTCTCCTAACATAACTTAAACTAGCCTAATGGACTGTCGATGTACGTGTTTTCGAAGCAATGTCCTTGTCGAAGTTCAGTCAGGCAATCTGACAAAGAAATCGATCAATCGTTTGGTTACGACTCATTCGTTTTTGACAAAGTTTACTAATCGCATCTCTCGGTGCTGTACCGTGATTGTGCTTACGTGACTAAACGGATGTGATTAACATCATTCATTCGTTTTCTTATTTTTGTTACTGTAACAGGTTCGCGTTATCTTCTATAATTAATATTAAATACAGAGTTTAAAAGGACTCCGAGAAATGGTCTTAGAAACGTTGTTGCACTAATAAAAAAACAAAAATCTTTTACTATGGCGACAATGCGGGGAAATGAAACAAAAAGAATGCAAAATGTCATCTCCCGACGCCAAAAATTTTCTATTTTGTACGGATATAGAAATTATTTTTTTAATTTTACCGCATTGTAGCCGTTGTAAAAGTTTTTCATATTGATGAGCCCAGCAACGTTTCAAAGACCATTCATTGCACGGGGTCCTTTTACAGGAAGTATAAGGTTTTGACAGTAAAAACGGAGGACGTACAGTCTGCGTTGTCTGTTTTCTGTCTGATTCAAAATCCTATACAAATTACTAAAGTTATAAACTAACTTCTCCTTTGGTTTTAGTAGAATATTTTGGAACTGTTTTAATATTTTCATTGTATCTACTTAGTAATATTTTATTATTGACTACTTTTTTTACTTAATTCTGGTTGTGACTTGTGTTTAATACAACTAGGTATCTATAAATGTTTGAAATAGTGGTTCCTTGAAAAAAACATCATTAAAATTATAATAAGTTGGATATACCTACTAATTAATTCTTATATTTCCAAATAGTTTGTAAATATTCCAATTCTTATGGTAAATTTTATTTGTTAATATTAATAAAACACAAAGTGCCATTTACAATGTTTTTTTTGTCATTTATTGTCACTCGCTGTCGTATTTTTAAGATTATTAAACGTTCCCTAAGTACCTACGTTGAGGTAGCTACTATTGTAAACGATAGTAGAAGAAGAAGAAGAAGGTACTGCAGTAAACGACAACTAAACGTATTCCAATAAGTTTTATGCATTGCCGTAGGTTATTCATCTAACTATCGAAAACATGATATCTCTTTCCAACAACGTACAGTTTTGTTTTGTCAGAAAGAGATATCGGTCGGAAGCACAGAATATTGTCGATATTACAATATTCGAAGTCAATATCTTGTAAATGCAGTTGACGGGATTGATTTCTGTAAAAAAAAATAATACAAATAAAACACTTCACGCCTTTTAATCCCAAAGCAGAGTAGGCAGAGGTTCCCCAAGCGTATTTAACCCAACGTGACAGGGGGTGAGCCAATCGACGTTATAGGGTTTACACACCTTATGGTGTTGTCGTACGAGCATTCCGTGCATAGGCTCTGAAGTAGAGTCCCATTGGTACACGTCCAGCCAGATTCGAACCCGTGACCTCCTGATTGCAAGTCAAATGTCCGACGAACTGGACCACAGATACACTTAAATGAATATATGAATAAAAAAAGTAGACTAAACATAAATGTAGGTAATTATGTAAAAAAAATATATGTACCTATACAGTATATCGGGTACCTGACAGAAGTTGAAAAATATTTTAAACGCGATTGAAACTGATGGAAGTTCATAAGTTTGGGATAAATGTAGTGAAAAAAAAAACACTCACGTCTCTTTTTGTGGCCCAGCAAAATGTACAGAGTGAATTGCTGTTATCAGAGTGGCCTCTCTGCAAACAGGGCTGGTCTGCGGCACCTGAGAAATAGGATTTTACAGTTTTTGCTCCAAACACGAACATTTTCCTCCGGGACCAAAATACATATATTTCATCATTGGCTCTAATACGTGTATTATCTTTGGTCTAACTCTAGAATTTTTTCGTAGACTAAATTAATTTCTAAAGGTAAACCGCGGTTTGTGTTAAGGCCCTATGTCTCCGCAGGTTTTGGTCACTAAAACTCATTGCATTGGTCGATAAACGCCTGAAGAGGAGGAGGAGTTTTGTCCCTTACCTCCACTCCCACGGGAATTATGGACGTCAGTATAAAAATTACTAACCTCTACCTTGTTTTCTGCCTACCGTTTATTCCGGTTGCCCAACCCACTTGGAAAGATGAACCCAGTGTACCAACACTTTTATTTATTAACATGGCTAATGTAACTACTGGTGTGGATCTTCCGACCCCCGAAAAAAAAACGAGAAACCATAGTGCAAAGCCAGTACGTACCACGCAAGTGATCACCTCAAAGGTGTTTACAACCCGACCGAGCGCCTCTAACTCGAATTTAACGACAGCTTTGTTGTGAGACAGTAACCAAAACCCTCAAAAAGAAACCATACCTCTTAAAGGAGGCCACCCATCCAAAAGTTCGGGCGTGCCGTGTGTTGCTTGACTTCGGTAATCAGTTAATCAGTTCTCTTTGATTAAAAACTAAAATGCTTATTACCTATAGGTGCATCTAGTTACTTATTTAATAGACTTTAATATATCTATTCCTATATCGCAAACTTCATCTAGCCATCGTCGTAAACAATTATCTCACAAGTGGGTCAAGCGAAGGCTCGACACCTAAATAGAAACGTTTTCCCTCCAAAGAAAGTTAATATTTAGGTTTCGACAAGAGCTTCGTCTACTGACCTGTATATAATTGGTTATCCAGATGTGTGATGTAGCTACCAGCCAGCCGCAGGATCTCGATTTTGCTGAGCTTCCTGTCGGCAGGTTCCGTTGGGATCAGAAGCCTCAGCGTATGGAAGGCCGTGTTCACGCTGCTTGGGAAACAAATGAACATGTTGAAGACGGATGTATGGAAATGGTTGATGCTGGTACAGATTGGACTAATAAAAATTTAACTTCGCTTACAAATCTGCTCATTGTTCTTTTAGTATGAAGAGGTTGATTTTTATTAGGTAGTGAATTCAGTAGGGACAAAAGTACTTCGGCACCTTTTTCGGGTATTTCCGATTTACACTTTATTAACTCCATATTAATTCTTAAATTGTCTGTTATTATTATCTACAATCGACATGTAGTCAGGACCTTTAGGATGTAGGCCGTCGACTGATCTATTCCCGCCTCCGGCATAATGCTGAAGTATATAATTTTGTTATTTACATCTAGGTGTTTTCTATTTAAAGTATTTATGTAAGAATACCAGTCTAACTTGGGAAAAATGATAATAATACTTAGTTACTGGTGGAAAAACGTTCTGGTAAATTCACAATATTCAGACAGGGAACACCCTGTGGTTTTGTATCTATTTAGCACCTGTGTGGTTTGGTTATTTCTTAACCTAGGTTTTTCCTACCGTAGCCGTCGCCGTACCGTCATTGTAATTTACAATGGTTTATCTATCTGGATGAGTTAAATCGGGTAAGTATATAATTTATCCTCTCATTTGGTTTTTATAAAATACAGTGAACAAGCATTTGACCACCATCTTGCTTTATGTTAAACATAAATGTGGTCTACGATGGGGCACACTTGTACCTATTTACACGTGACTAAATTGCTGGGCTAGGTATTGGGCGATTTAATAGATAAATTAAAAAAAATTACATTTATTTCATGATAACGATTAATATAAACTCATTTCCATAATCTCTTGGTAGGCTTGTAGTCCCAAGAGACACACAAGTATCGTACGTAATTAATGCTTAATTAGCAAAGAAAATTCAGGAAAAAATTCAACAGAAAAGCGGGTAAACGAAACGAACCCATCTGGTGGCG